>SNQJ01S0027730.1:68300-84405 GCA_010110895.2 Picea sitchensis
AAAGTCAAACAAATTCTTGAATAGCTCACGAATCTTGGATGAGATCTTGGAAAGTCAAAGATCATCATGTGATAAATCAGGTCTTGGATACAAAGGAGAAGATACACATGTTGAAGCAAGAACCTCAAAGAAGCATGAGGTAAGTCCATCAAAGAAGGAAGAAAATAGTGCAAAGAAACCATCTACACAAGGAAAAGAAAATCTCAAAAGAACAAAGCAAGGAAGACTTCAAGAAGCTATTTTTGGGACACCAAAGCAAAGGTATGAAAGTATTTTTCATGGGCATTGTTATTCATGTAATGGATATGGTCACAAGGATTTTGAATGTAAATATTATGAAAGGAGATATAATGGAAGATTCTTTAACACAACAAGGTGTTGGAGATGTGACCAAGTAGGACACATTGTTGTTCACTGTAACTCCATGAGATGCTACAGTTGTAGTGGATTTGGACACAAATCCAAGGAGTGTTGGATCACAAGAATAAATTCCATGATAAGGACTTCACATAGCATGGCTAGAAGAAGTAATGAAGTAAGAAAGGGAGACATGTTTGAAAATATGGATGCTCAGAGCTCAAGTTCTGAGGAGAAGGGTCATCTACAGAAGTGGGTGAAGAAGACAAAGTAGCCAGAACAGGATGAAAGACTGAAGGGAAGCTCAAGTAAGTCATCTAATAAGGCATATGCGGGTGACGGTGGTGACAGTAGCATACATAGGTTGGTTGACCTTGAATAGGTCACGTACATATGCCCTCTTTTGTGCAATAGGCCGCGTATATGTGATAAATCCTTGGGAAAAAGGCAATACACATGAGTTGCAACTTGATGAGATGGTATAAATCTATGTTGCAGGGTCTAAAATTGTTTATTGCAGGTTTTGATACTATTTGTTGCAGGTTTTCATGGTTCTATGTTAGATCATGCAAGGTTATGATATAAAATAAATCTTGGGTGCATGAAACTAACCCATGAGTATGGATTAATGTTGATCAAATGCTCATCTATTGGATGATGGGGTACATGGCTGGTACATAATTGAAGTTTCATTGATATATCCTATGATGTACTATTGATAGCATAAGATTGTTGGATCATGTTGGATATCATGGTGCATGCATTTTGCATGTGGTTGGGCTAAATATTGAGACATGTAGTTGATGTACATGGTTGTTGAACATAGGTGTTGTGCATGATGAGCAAACATTTTGGCACATGATGTATTTGGTTAATCTTTTGCTTCATGATGTATGGTATGGCACAAGGTTGATATATGCACAGGTCCAAGGATCATTATATGGTAGCATATTATTGATATTGCAGAGAATATAGGGGAAGACATACCCATAGGGGAGTCATTCTTCTTCCCATGATTCTAGGAGGAGATATTTATCAGATGCATACCTAGAAATGAGCCCTATATTTGAAGAAAGAGCACAAAGTCCTGATTCCAGGGGGAGTGATGGTAATAGAGTGAGCATGACAAATGTATTATCAGCATTACATCAGATTGATATCCCTTTTTCAAAAGGGGAGAGATTATTCAGCGACAACAAGACAGGGGGAGTAGCCCCAAGAGGAGATTGGCCCTTTTCCATTGATGTCAAAGGGGGAGATTTAATCACATCGATGTGATTGATGTTTATTGATGAAGAGAGATAGTCGCATTGACTATTTATGTAGAGCATGCCTTGTCTACATGTTTGACATCAATAATTGGTATTTTTTGTTGAAATCAATGTTGGTATTTCCATCAATGCCAAAGGGGGAGATTGTTAGATCATGTTGTCATTGATTGATGTCAATTGATTGATTTTTTTATTGATTCCAAAGGATTGATTTATTAATGATTGATATGTATTGTCCTTGATGAGAATGCATAGATAAAGACGGATCAATGAGTTTCCATTGATACATGATGAATATGGATCGATGTGGTTTCATTGATACATGATGCATAGTTGATGTATATGATGCAGTGGTGGATTGATGCAAAGATGACTCATTATTGTCTTATCATGATTGATAAGGTGCACAAATGGATGAACTCCAAAGTGGTCCCCTTATGGTGAAATCCCTCATGGGAAGATGCTTTGCAGATTGAGTTATCCTAGAAGAATGGTTGGAGGACCCATGCTTGTATGTGGAATAATGAGATGAATATAAATGAAGTTGTTGGTGAAAACTATCCTAGATGGATAGTGCTTGTCATGCCATTTCCGGTGGTATGTGGAATGTCACATAAATCCTCATGGTTTGAGAGTTATGTCCCTACGAAGTTGAAGGACACCTATGAGTTGGATTGAATCCCCAAATGGTCAAAGAAGTCAAAGTGCCTTAAAATAAGAAATCGCTATTTAAATGATAAAGAAAAGTGACAAAATCAAGAAAGATTATTTAAATGATAAAGTATTGGAAAACTTTCTATTTATGGAAAGTGGTTGACCCTAAAATAAGGAAAATAGGTTAAGTGACCTAGAAATGGGTTAAGTGACCTAAAAATGGGTTAAGTGGCCTAGAGGATGAAAGTATAAATAAGATGGCTATGGTCTCTTGCAGATCATCCTTTTTGTGGATCAATGGAGAGCTTCTTGAGAGATTATCTTGTGGAGTATTGATGGAGAGATTCTTGTGAGAGCATCTTTGGTATGGATCTCTTGAGAATAATTGAATATCTATTCTGATAAAGAGAGCATGAGGAGGATCTCATGGACACATAAGAGTTTCAGCAATGTCAGATATCTTGACGGAAAAATTCTTGGAACTTCAGAAACCCTAGTTTATGATGCATAGGCAGGATGTCTGTGTAGAGGGTGCATATAAATTGAGGTATACGTGGGTTGGTTGTGTATAGGGCGAGTATGTATGCAGGATGTATGAGGATAGGGAGCGTATAGTGGATAGAATGGTGAAGACTTGTGTTTGAGCTTGTGGCAAGCTCTTGGATGATTAGGTAGGTTCCATATCTGCATCCTATGGCCTTGGATCTATCATTGAGACACTGGTATGATTACATTATTGTCTTTATGGATACCTTTGTTTGATATGTTGTGAATATTTAGGGCATTCTTGGTATGACTTCTATGATATGGTTCAGTTTGGATGATTTGGTTGATGGAGTGAGAAGTACTCTTTGGGTTCATTTGTGACATGATTGCTATGGTATACTAGATGTTTATACATGTTTGAGATAGCATTCATATTGATCTATTGTGGAGCATGAACAAGTTATTGGAGAGATTGGAGATGTTGTGACTGGCTGGTAGTCAGATTGGACAGTCAGAGATAGGACAAAATGATATATTGGTTGCAGACGATTTGAGTTGATAGTGAAGGATAAACCCTAAAAAACTCAGAAGGTATATGCAGGCTATTGTATACACTGGACGTGTACATACGTGTGTTGTAGTGAGCCAGAGCATGTGCACATGCGGGCTTCACTACTAACAGGTCGCGTACCTGTTGACAGATTAATATCTGTTGAGGATTATTGCCTCATCTCAGTTGGTGCTAAGGGTGTAAGCTGAGTCTTTCATTATAGAGTTGGTGCTCTTGTAGAGTTGTACTCTATTCAGTTGTTGTTGATAAACCCTAGATTGTTGTCCATAATAAAAATAAACTTGTACATACATCTTGTGTCATTTGTGTTCCTTGTGATGATGACTTGTTGATGATATATTGTTGATATATGTTCACATATAACTGGTTATAAATGAAAGCAATGGGTAATGAATAAATATTGAATGTTAATTAAGGAGTTTTGTGTAAGAGGGAATTTTTGGGGAAAAGAGCCACACTCATTCACCCCCCCCCCTCTAAGTGTGGTAGGTGTGTGCAACAATTTGAGTATAGAAAATCTAGTTTTCCATGTATTCTACTAGGGTTTAAACCATGGTGCTACAATAAGAGACATAATAACCATGATCATACTCAACATAGTGTTATTATATAATTTTTACTTGAAAGGCACAAACCTTATCATCACATAAGACTCAAGAGACAATGTGCCAAATCTTTCTATTTTTTTCTCAAATCGACCCCCTCTCCTCCCACTTTAAGGTGATTGATGGCATGATCTTGAAAATATTCCAAATATTCCAAATTTTGTTGCTAATTTTTTTATGCATGAATTCTAAGAAAATAAAAAAATATATGCTATAACTTTAATAAACATAGTTTTGTTAAGTTAGGATTTCATCATGTTGTCTCATAGAAATTGAGTTTAATTTTGTCATTCTCCTTCCATGTTCTTAATAACCTCATCTAGGGAATAAATATAATTTGTACTAGGATGATAAGTTTAATTATTGTTCCTATATATAATTGGAACTCTATTAAGTTGAAGGATACGTAGATTACTTGATCATTTGAAAATGATAATTCATTAGGTATGAAGTCTCCACATTACAATATTTTGATCCAAGAATTTACACACATAGAACAAACCATAACATCACATTATCAAATACTATCCTCATTTGATCCATTCCATATTGAATCACATTATAAAAAACTAATATCACAGTAGGTCTTAAGACTCCACTTCAATGGAAATTGAAAGACACTGCAAACTTTCAATGCTAGGATTTACATGCATAGAACAAAACCTATCATCACATTATCAAACCCTTATCTCATTTGAATCGGGTGTTATTATCACATTGTCAAATGCTAATCTCATTCAACCAAAATTATGTTATATATTTTATAGACTTATTTAAAACATACTACCCATATACTAGTTACTCTAGATGTTGAGTAATGATAATGTATTTGCATTGAAATATCCTTTCACTATTAAGTTATTTCATCATTTAAATATCCATATATATCACAACAATTGAATTTATTTGTTATTCCATGGTGGTGTTATATAAACTCTAGCATTTCTTCTCCAATTATGATAAGTACCAAAACCCATGTCCTGATACATATTTAATAAGACCAAAAATCGGGGTCCTTAGGATCATTGATTTCGATCCTCAAAACCTATGGGTTCTCTGGCCCACTATATGGACTCTACAGGTCCATGGCAGTAATAAATCCTCAATCCCTATTGCAGGATCCTTAATTATACTCAACACCCATGGTGGATTATTAGTGCTAGTCTAATTACCATAAGATCAGCTATAGTTCGAGGGCTTAACTCCTAGACTCTCGGGACCAACACTTATCCCATGTGACCAAAGGTCAGAATTGTCGACTAACCATAATCCCTTAGCACTCATGAAGAGTTGGTTCTTAACCATTCCCCTTCAAAGTACCAAGTGATAAGAACCATAGGATCATCTACAGGCGTACCCGTTCAATTTGGATCGTTGATACTAAAGTTAATCAATGATAAAAAACAATGAACCAAATTTCAATGGGAGATATAATGTCCACCATCAATATGGATCTCAGATCATATCTGGGCCATTGATTATTCTTGAAGACTCGTCATGGGCCACCATGAAAACTAACTCCATCCATATCAAAGTTACTTCTACCATACATATTCAAATGTAATAGACAGTAATTCATATACGCAACGAAATACATGATAACATTCCAATCATCATAGGTATGCATAACATAAAATTAAGCATGTAAATGATACTTATATTTCAACTAGAATAACACCACCAACTGCGTGCAGACCTTCCACGAACCTCCCATCCAGGGACCATGCTTCTCATCACGCTCAGTAGTGGGTCACCCTCGAGCTGGGGCTAAGCTCCACCCAAGGCAAGGGATTCCTAAACTAGGTTGAGGTTACAGGAAAACACACAGTTTATGAGGAAGGATTCTCTCCTAGGAGCCACTTATTCCCACTACTTACAGACTCTCATTCCCCACATACATGTCCCACCCCAGGAGTATACACCTTCACTGTCACACAATCCATCGGTTTCTTCACCTCCCTTGCCTTGGGCTTCAGCAACAGGCCAGAACGAAATTCTTAGAGATATGTAGCATCTACGAGACCCCTTCTAGGATAAATCACTTCCACAACACACTCTCTCACCTGGAGAGAGTTGCTCACAGGCCTGACAACCTACCTATTCAACCACAACCACCTCTCTCACCTGGAGAGAGTGTTGCACATAGGCCTAACAACCTACTTCTTCAACTCCGTTCCAACACAAGGAGAACAAAAACAAGGCTCGGCAAGGAACAAACCACAACAAAAGGCCACACTCAGCTAAGGGATTGCATGGCCACAATAGCCCACAGTTATAACACACATGACACAGACAAATACGGGATGCTTGGGCTTCACAGAAGATGCGGTTTAGCTTCACGGGTCTGATTTTCAGAGCTGTGTGGCATATACAGAGGTCCAACGCAGAGACAAAATGGTTTCTCGGGAAGGATTCTAGTGAACTCAGTCCGCGTATGGAAGAATGGGCATGCTAACCCCAACGCGGTTTGGATAATGGGTCAACACTTGGTCAATTGACCACCTTAGCCTTTTAGGAAATAATAATAAATTAGTATCCCCTTTAGAGGTAAGCCCCCTAGATTATCCCCTAGGCCCAACACTTAGGCTCCTCCCTTACCCAACCTTGTGGAAACTTAGTCCCCCATCACTCTTTCTTTGTGGTCAGTCTACATGAAATGATGTTTATATTTATTAATGATTTTGCATAATTACATATACAAAACAGGCTCCTGACCTTAGCATCCTAGGCTCTCTGGCCTAATTATCACATAATCCTCCTAGATCATTATAACACTTGGTTCACCAGCCTACAAAACATGTTTACAATTCATAAATACAACAGGAACTCATCCTTGGGGATATTACAATCCCCTCCCCTTATTTTTGCATTGTCCTCAGTGCAACTCTTTACACAACATCGACAAGATTTCCAAAATCTTCAAAACAATGTGGGTATTTTTCCCGCATAGCATCCTCATGCTCCCATGTCATGTCCGCGGGAACGTATCAGGTTCACTGGACCATTACAAGCCCTATGGATCGATTCTGGAGTTGTTTTCTTTTCCGGTCCAATATGCGCACCAGATGCACTTGCAAGATGCCTTCTTGCTCCACCTGAATCACATTCCAATCAATTACATGATTAGCATCAGGTATATATTTCTTAAGAAATGAAATATGAAACACATTATGTATAGTCATGGATGTAGGTAATGCAATCATATATTCAATGTATATATATGTATATATAGGCAATTCTAATAACATTATAACATGTATACTAGATACACAACATACAATAAATAGAGAATTGTACTTATATTTTGATTGAGAAGACCTTCCACCCTTGAGAAGGGCTATGACTCCATCGGGGAAATGGCTTCCCAATATAGCCACGGTCCACAATCCATATCCACATAGTCTAGGCCAAGGTACCAAACCTCAGTAGGACTCCAACCAACCAAACCTCAGCAACACTCCAACCAACGGTCTCTCTTCCCCACATGCATGTCCCACCCCAGGAGTGTGCACCTTCACTATCACACAATCCATCGGCTGTTACACCTCCCTTTCCTTGGGATTTAGCAATAGGTCGAACCAAAAGTCTTAGAGCACCGTGGCTCGAGTATTTCCAACTGCCCTCAGAGGTCTCCAATCGGCATCTTCCCTGAGCTACTCTTTGTAGTCAACAGTCCACTTTAATCAACATCATCTCATCTGCATCGCCCACATGCAGTTATCATGAGAAAACATAAAAGAATTCATTTAGGAACTTCAATTAGTTCAAAAGAGAATTCAACTTTTTTCCCCAAAACATGAAATTCTATTTCATAATTCATCTTGGTTGTTTCCATATTAAGATTGCAACCTCCCTTGTGGTTTTCCACAAGCACCAAACTGCATACTTAGAATTGTCTTCATCTAACAATTCAATCATAATTACTAGCCAATTTAATAAAATAGAATGACTCGTCATTCTATGCATATGCATGTTCACAGTAATATTTGTAAGTTCATTACTTCTTTTTATGAACAAGAAAATTTCTCGTACTCAATGCTCATGTGACTACTTGACTTTCAACTTTCCTATTGCAATGTCTAACACCTCCCTGAAATGTCCTCAACTTCATGAGTTAACAACATTTCAGCTGCTAGTAACAATTATTTCCATGCAATAATATATATGCATGTACTTACAAAAAACTCATTCAACCATTGCATTTAGTATACAATTATGTCACTTATTATGCATGAATGCAATTCTCAATGCATAATTAATCAGTGCACCTTGCATTGGATTACATAATTCTCTTTATCTCAGTCATGTATCTCACCATACATAAGTTGGAATTCTGGTCAATGTGTTGACACATTCTCCACACACTTCCTATTGTCTTCCCAATTAATTGGATGCCTTCATTTTCGATCCAAACACTACACCAATAATATAATTATGTGGTGTTCATTAGTGTTAGAAAAAAGGTTGTAGTCCAATTTTTATTTAAAGGTAGGAAGATTTTAGTACCTGTGTGGCTCATAACCTTTCCATATCCAACCAGATCATGGTCTCATACATGACTATCTTACTAGGATTCATTCCTCTAACCAGTTCTTATCGTTAATTCTTTGATTATTACCCCATAACCAAATTAACATGGCATTCTCATATGTCAATATGTGCATTCAGAAGCTAAAAGATTTGAATTAATACATGCCTCCAACCTTTACCACATCTAGTGGTATGCACTCAATAATACAATCATGTGATTTTATAAAATAACTTTGGCTTAGGAAATTCTTACCTAAATTTCCTTTCAACAATTATGCAAAAAGAGTAACAAAAACTCATACCTGCATGATTTCCATTAATAAATTTTATATTACCTGAAAGTCTGATAGTAGTAGAAGCTTTCATGTTTATTTTATCAAACTTATAACCATCACTTCAGCTCTCTGTTGCTTCCCTCCTTATGCAACATCATCACCAACAACACTTGCAAACACGCAAGCATTCTTTCCTCTGCCTGACTCAACAAGTCATAACATACTTGCTACCACAGAAATTGCAGCAACCTCTTTCCCATGTGCAAATTTTCCTTGTTGATCCCAGAAGTCTTCAATTCTTCCCGGATTCCTGAATCTTCTTGTGCTCTCATTGTAGTCATTGTACATGACTATTTCTTCCCTGGGCAATTTCGATGCAGTGCCCCTACCACAGCGGGGTCTGCTGACCTCCTGGTCAAAGGATCTTTCAATATTCTAAGTCGAATTGACTCTTACGTCTCGTGATTTAACCCAACAAAATTATATAGAGGCCCCCTTTTCTCCTTTAGGTGCAGGTCCTGCCAGAACCGTGGGCTTATTCCTGTGTGCTTCCAAAACTCCAAGTTTCAGGCGCTAGCCCCTTTTTCATTAGCCCTTTCCTTCATATGAATCTGGGCTATGACCTGATGGAAAAATGTGGTTGCGAGTGTGGGAAAGAGTGGTTTTAGGACAACTTGCTTTTCGCCCCAAAATTCACCTCCAACTGCCACACATTACTTTGTTAAAACTGTGGTATAAATTACGGACGAGTCTCAGATTTTTAACATCCGAGAAATTTCTATCCCTGCAATTCAGCTCGTCCGTCGATATCCAATCCTTTGGAGATGATCCGCGATCAACGTCTTCTATATATCCTCCCTTTTCTACCTTCTTTCCTCCTTCCACATGCGATCCCATATCTACATGATATGTCAACATGTAGCTCCCTTCCAAATAAATAGCTACGGTTGATTTCAGCTCTCTAGTCCTCGGGAGTTTCAACTATCAACTATTTGTTTTTCCCTGTATGACAATATTATGGAGTGGAAGATCTAATGACACATTTCCTCAACAATCAAATGGTTATGATGAAATCTGGCTCTCTGGCCTTCGGGATTTCTCATGTCTCCACCCACACAAATCTACAGAGTGAATTTCCCCAGAGTGACAGATCTTCTACCACGCATCCTCTCCAAATCAACGACCCTGATTTACTTCAGCTCTTTCTGACCAAGTCCAGATCAATGGTCCTTCAACCTCCTCCTCAATCAACGATCAATATCTCTTTCTGGACTTTGATGCTTTCATCCTCTTCTTTCCTCTGGAGTGCTCCATACCCGGAGTTCCAGATTTGGTGCCATGTGTCCACTTTCAGATCAACGACCAAGATTTGATTCGGTTTTTTCTCCTCCTCCTTGTCCACAAAATTATGAAGTTTTGGATCTTATGCCACCTATCCTCCTTGACAATGGACGGTCCCCAATCACTTCGGGACTTCGGGACTTTGACAAGTCCACTACTTTTGCACACACAAGGGTTAAGTACCATGCGCTTACCTCCAGATCCAATGGTTATTGGTCCTTCATTCTTAGACCTAATGGATGGGATCTATTCCTCTCCTCTGCACTTCCTTTGTTCTTTTGGACGTTGATTTAACGGTCCAAACTCCTCCCCACAACCGATCTGATGGTTGTTGTTTCTCCTCCTCCTGATATTTTGGCTTCTTCCACCTTAGAATATTTTTTCAGTGTTCAAAGGCTTCGGCCTTTGACCTTTCTCCTGTGAGTTCTCCTCATGGAGCTCGTCTTCACTCTCATAAGCGTTATCTCTTCTAAGCTTTAAGACATAGAATGAGTCTGTCTCCCATGCACTCCTTGTGTTATCTCTTCTGAGATTTTTGAATTACTCAGTCTCCTAAGGGTCTTGTCCCTTATGTTTCCTTTCAAAGAAAAAATGTGTGCCCTCCTGGAAACCTTTTTCTCAAAGCACACCTTGTTGAGCATTTTCTACAGAGTGTTCAACAGATCTATGCGTATCTTCCTATGATACTCTTCTCCCTAAACTTGACATAGAGTTCTCTCTATGCACACTTGAACTTGCTCGATGCACTCCTCATAGAGCCCTACAAATTTCTTAGTGACTCTATCTATGTTTGAACTCAACACAGAGTTATTCATGTGCACTCCTTACACTTCTACTGATGAAGGTTCAACGTTATCTCTCATGAGATTCTTTGAGGTTAACTTACCTTTGTCAATGCACTGCTTGCAGAAAATGTGCACTTCTTGCACTCGAAAACTCAAAGAAGAGAAACAATTGAATAATATTCAATACTTCACCATTTTACGCATTCAGACCAATCTGATTTAAGAAAACGTTCATTTTTCATTTTCTTTCCAATCTCTTCTCTTCTCTCTAATAATTTTCTGGAGCTAGCCCCTTTCTCTCAGTCCCCAACCCATGCGATCATGGGCCATGACCAAGTGCTAGATCACTAGGTGCTTACTCAGGCCTTTGAGCCTTTGGCTTCAGAAAATTTCAAAGCACCACACAACAATCTCTTAGAGTTCCAGATTATCAAACTTGTGACGTAGGGAAGATCAACCATCCATGTATACTCAGCATCCGATGAATGACACTTACTATTGAACCTCAGGTGTTTTAGTTCTGGGTCTTCGGGTCTTCAAGACTTCGGAGCTTCGAAGGATGTCCCATCCACACATCCAAACTGTTAATCTCCAAACATTTCCAATCATCCTTGGTGATGTCATTACGTCACATCAGTTAATGTTTTCCAATTGCAGGGGCATGCAATGGTGGTTTGGAGTAACCCTCCTTTCATCTTGCAATTCTTCTGATGCTGACATGTAACCCCTCGGTAAAACCACGATTTGGATTGTGGGACTGCCTTGGAGAATTAACACCCATGCAACTTGGGTCCTCACAATGCCTCCTGTCCATTGATCTTGATGTATTGTGATCAACGCCATTGTGGGTCCTTTGTCCTTTAACTTCGTTAAGTAACCTTGATTCCCACTAACCATGCTCATACGGAGTGCCACGTGGCAGAATACTAGAGACTGACTTGTGGCCCAATCATATGGGTGTCACACATCATGTTCCATATGGAATTTCAACCTTCCACGGATTCGAAACCCACTTATACATGGCACACAACCCATGTGTCCACGTCAATCCAAGTGACATCATCATGACTCACTACTTAGACTCTTCGAGAGCTTTCACCCTTCATTGTTGCGTTTGACCTTTTTAATAGTGTCTTGATCCAATGGTCGATCTCTTCTCTCCAGATCTACGGTGTAGTTCCACTTCGGGGCTTTAGAAGTTTGTGCATCAAGACGTATCTCTTCTCATGATCGCCGAACTCCGAAATTACAATCTGTTGTGAGATCTAATGGTCATACTTCTCCCTAGATCTATGGTGTAGATCTCTCCTGGGACTTCGAAGCTTCAGGCTTCGGCCCTTCTCTTGTTTCTAACATCAAACTTCACTGAAGTCGCAAAGTTTGAAGGGATTCCAGGTTAACGCCTCTGCAGCTTCCCCATATCTGACGGTCGTAAGGGATTTCCCTTCCTTCCAAATAGATCCTACGACACAAAACAAACTCTATTACTCTGCGGATTTCCAAAGGAATTCACAGCGAACTACCTCGCAACATTACCAGATCTGACGGTCATGAAGTATTCTCCTTCTCCTGAACAGGTCCTAAGGTCCATATTACTCTGTGGCCCAATACCACTTATGTCGTGGTTTTACGACACCGCTACTCCTCTTGAGCTTCGTAACATGGCCAAGGTAACTTCTTGGAACTCGGGAAGGTTCTGGGGTTCGCAATTTTTCCTCCTGACACAATTTTCTCTTGAAACCTTGGGTCCAATGACCACTTATCCAACCCATTGAGAATCAATGTTTGAAACCTTGGCTCTGAACTTGAATTTTGTCCATTTCGACAACAATTATTTTCCGAAATGTTTTCTTCAACTACCACTAACATAGCCCATCCAAGATCAGTGTTGAAACCATGTCTCTAATACCAATTTGTAACATCCCCATCCATCAACTGACCTGGGCAATGCCACTACTCAACTCTGACTTAGCTGTGATACCAAACTGTAGCATCCTCGACCATTCAACAGGACGAGTAACACTACCACACGAAACATTCATATATATATATATATATATATATATATATATATATAACATGCATTTTAATCGAAATAAAACACGTAACACAAAGTTACTTCCACCATACAGATTCAAATGTAATAGACAATAATTCATATACGCAACGGAATACATGATTATAACATTCCAAGCATCACAGGTATGCATGACATAAAATTAAGCATGTAAATGATACTTATATTTAAACTAGAATAACACCACCAACTGCGTCCAGACCTTCCATGAACCTCCCAGCCATAGACCACGCTTCTCATCACACTTAGCAGTGGGTCACCCTCGAGCTAGGACTAAGCTCCACCCAGGGAAAGGGATTCCTAGACTAGGCTGAGGTTACAGGAAAACACATAGTTTATGAGGAAGGATTCTCTCCCAGGAGCCACTTATTCCCACTGCCCACAAACTCTCATTCCCCACATGCCTATCCCAACCCAAGAGTATACACCTTCATTGTCATAAAGTCCATCGGATGCTTCACCTCCCTTGCCTTGGGATTCAACAACATGTCGGATCAGAATTCTCAGAGCTCTGTAGAAGCTACGGGACCCTCTCTAGAAGAACTCACTTCCAAAACACACTCTCTCACATGGAGAGATTTGCTCACAAGCCTGACAACCTACCTCTTCAACCACAACCACCTCTCTCACCTGGAGAGAGTGTTGCACACAGGAAAGAAAACCTTCTTCTTCAGCTTCATTCCAGCACAAGGAGAACAACAGCAAGGCTCAACAAGGAACAAACAACGATGGAAAGCCACACTCAACCAAGGGACTGCATGGCAACAACAACCCACAGTTATAACAAACATGAAACAGATAAATACGGGATGCTCTGGCTTCACAGAAGACGCAGGTCGGCTTCACGGGTCTGATTTTCAGAGGTGCTTGGCTTATGCAGAGGTCCAATGTAGAGACAAAACGGTTTCTCGAGAAGGATTCCAGTGAACTCAGGTCGAGTATGGAAGAATGGGTGCACCAACCCCGGCGCAGTTTGGCTTATGGGTTACCAATTCCAGAGGTGTGTGAGGGTATGCAAAGATCAGTTTCCCTGCAAAACAAGATAGACAGTGGATCGAAGAATGGAGGATGAACCCCCAACTAGACTAACTTCTACAGCTTTAACTGCATGCGTCCAGGTCGACACATGTCTTCCTGGAGCTGCATGCACTCCATTTTCAATACATTCCTTTCCCAGGAACTTGGGTCAACACTTGGTCAATTTATCACCTTATCCTTTTCGTAAATAATAATAAATTACTATCCCCTTTAGAGGTAAGCCTCCTAGCTTATCCCCTAGGCCCAACACTTAGCCTCCTCTCTTACCCAACCCTGTGGAAACTTATTCCCCCATCACACTTTCTTCGTGGTAGGTCTACACACAACAATGTTTCTATTTTAGTAATGATTTTTCATAATTACATATACAAAACAAGCTCCTGGCCTTAGCATCCTAGGCTCTCTGGCCTAATAATCACATAAGCCTCCTAACTTATTATAACACTCGGCTCACCAGCCTACAAAACATGTTTACAATTCATAAATACAATAGGGGCTCATCCCTGGGGATATTACACCTCTAGTCCTCATTCTCTGTGTCGTTCAAACTTACAAAACATCTCCCACCTACAACTATTATTCGCATGCATATGGTTATCCCTTCATTATATTTCACCATGCACATGTCTAAACTCAAATACACACAATAATTTATTTATATTTATCCCAAATATATTACAAAGGACTCATTGTGTCGTTCCTGATATTTACATCTTGTCTTCCTCTCTTGCCTCACAATTCCCGCAATATTACAATTTAAATGACATAATACAATATGGATGGGATCACTGAAAGGATCTGATAAAATCCCTAATTTCACTCACATTCATTGGAATATCACTAAAAAATAATTAACAAACTCGATAGAATACAAGGAAATCACATCCTCTTGGCCATGGTGTCTCTTCTGGAAGTGTAATACCCCAGGTCGAGCCCCTGTGAAATGTATTGATGTTTGTAGGTTGGTGAGCCGAGTGTTGATAAGATAGTAAGCTTATGTGTTATAGGCTGAAGATATTGGATGATAAGGCCAATAAGCCTGAATTTTGTATATGTAATTATGCAAATCATTAATAAAATTTATACATCATTGCGTGTAGACTGACCATGAAGAAAGAGTGATGGGGGACGAAGCTCCACCAGGTAAGTAAAGGGATGGGAATGGGAGGCTAGGAAAGAGGGGGTAATCTAGGGGGCTTAACCCAAGGGAATATTATAATATATTCCTAAAAAATGAAAATATTAAAGTGGGGGAAAAATAATCCTAGTTATCCTAAGTTCCTAGGAAAGGGAACGAATGCTAAATGGAGTGCATGCATCTCTAGGAAGACATATGTCGACCTGGGAGCATGCAGTTAAAGTTGGAGAGTCAACTCATTGGGGGGGGTTCACTCCCATTCTCCCATCCTTCACCTAACTCGTTTGGCCTCCATCGTCGACCGTTGCATCTTTCACGCACCTTTGAAACCAGTAACTGGGGAAGCTGACCTGTGTTTTTTTGTGAAATCCAACATATCTGCACTTTCGAAAACCGATTCGTACCTTACCAAATTGTGGTTGTTTCCATTCCCTAATTTGTATTGTACCTTTGTTGTTGTCCTCACCTTGCTAGAACTGACTTGAAGTTGGTGGAACAAGCGGGTTGTCAGGAATGTGGTTGAAGAGGCAGGTTGTCAGGCCTATGAGCAACTCTCTTCATGTGAGAGAGTTTGTTGGGAAGTGATTTTATCCTAGAGAGAGTCCAACACCAGTTACGGAGCTCTGAGAATTCCTGATCCGGCCTATTGTCGATACCCTAAAAGGGGAACTGGAGCAACCGATGGACTGTGGAACAGTGAAGGTGCATATTCCCGGGGTGGAACAGGCATGTGGGGAATGAGAGTCTGTGAGTAGTGGGTGTAAGAAGGATCTTGGAGAGAATCCTTCAAGTTGCACTGTGCAATTTCCTGTAACCTCAACCTAGTCTAGGATTCCAATTTCCCTTGTCTTGGGTGGATCTTAGTCCTAGCTCGGAGGTGAGCTACTATTGAGAATGATGAGCAGCATGGTCTAAGGCTGGGGGGGTTTGTGGAAGGCCTGCACGCAATTGGTGGTTTTTCTTCAGTTAAAATATAA
>SNQJ01S0027730.1:84415-97957 GCA_010110895.2 Picea sitchensis
ATCCAAAACAACTTTCATGATCTTATGTCACTCAATTTTTCTTCACGGTTTGGTTTCTATGCCCCTAACATGAATTTAACATGTGTCCTTGAATGACCTATAGAAGCAAGATGAAAATCACCATAAAATTATGACCAATACTCATATTGATGAATCATTTATTGTTTTGCGCTCATGACATTGTATTATTACTAAGAGTGCAACGTTTCAGTGAGTCCATGACATATATCTTATTTTATTCATCGATTTATGGAACTAGGGTTTTCCTCAGTAACATGCAATGCTATTGTTTCATTAAATGATTAATTTTGGAAACTATAAATCATAATCATCAGGATCATATGGTCATGTCATTCTTTACAAAACACACTTGTAAGATCTTACAACAAAAATTTTATTCTTTATTTGGTTGTTATTCCCTCGATAGAAATTTTCCATTTATCTTTAAATGACCTTTGGAAATGAGTTGAAACTCACCATAAAATGATAGTCAAGACTCAAATCAATGAACGATCAATTATGTTGTTCTCTTAACATCATATTACATCTAGGGGAACCCCTCTTTCATGAGTGCATTCCTTAGAGATTGTTTTATTCAATGATTTCTAAAACTAGGGTTTTGTTCAATAAAATGCAATGTAATTTTTGCATTAAAGGGACATTTTTGAAATCTCTAGATCTAGGGAATGTAGATAGTTTTATGGTTTTTACCTTAACTAAACATCCTTGTAGGATATTATGGAAATCAATATTGTTTCTCAATTTGTGTTTTATGCCCCCTGCACAAATTTGTCATGTGTCCCTAAATAGATTTTGTAACTGAGATGCAACTCATCATAAATTGATAACTAGGAATCTAATTGAAAAACCATCAATTCCATTAGAATAATGAAATTTCATTACTGATAGGGTTCCCCTCTCTTTTGATTCCATGGCCCAAATCTTGTTTTATTTGGTGATTTCTAAAACTAGACAGGTTTTTCTCAGTAATATGCACTGCATTTTTTGCGTTAAAGCGTCAATTTTTGAAATATTTTGATTAAGAGTGTTTGGATAGCATGCTCATGTAAAAATTTCCCAAACACACTTATAGGAGCTTGTGGCAATGAATTTTGTTTCTTGGTGGTGTTTTATGCCTTGGGACCAAATCACTATGTGCCTTTGAGACACTTGACCTAAACGAAATAGGAGTCACAAAATGCAATATGACAATAAAAAATAAATGGTGTTAGTTCTATCATGTCCATTTAAATGGGTACATCCTCCTCATGTACTCGATTAGGTCAAATGCACCACCTCTCAATTTTTGACCCCTAAATCATATCATCTTAGGCTTGTAACACAAGTTGTGGAAATAGTGCATTTTGCTGCATTATATGCTCAATGACAATTATTATAAGGAATAATAATTTATGTGAAATATAATGTCTTCTTGGTTGGAGATATAAATTGTGCTTCAATTGTATTTCCCCAAATATAATTTTTTTTTTTTTCTTTAAAGGAGGAAAACCGAAGCACTTCTCCTCATTATGTGGATGGTACTAGGTCAAAAAAAGGGATCAAATTTGTTACAAAATAATATTAATTGTGATATTAACATGTCGCTTACATGAATAGGTTCTAGAGGGTAAATCCCCCTATAACTAAACCAGGGTTTAGGATATAGACAGAGAAAATGACCTCCTAAAAGTCAATCTAGTTTCTACACTACCCCAAACATACCAAAATAAATGAACAGAAAGAAGTAGACGAGAATATTGGTAGTTGTACCTTTTATCCAACGTCGGGTGATGTTCTCCTCAATATCTGTAACTCCAAAGACTGCAAGTCTCCTCGCAAAGATGATCTACACCCAAAACTAGGAAAACAAAGGCTACAAGCATGTTATTTATATTCATAAATTAGGGTTAGATATAAAATGTTATGTATAAATCAAAGAAAAGACACAAAACATCATCATTTGGGACAGGGAAAAGAGATTATTTTATTCACTAAACAAAGACTGAAACTTACAATCCTTGTCGGCCACCGTTCTATGAACCTGGTCTGGGCTCCTCTTTACAATGCTCCAACTGCACCTTCAATAAGCCTATTCTCACAATTTACTAATCACATGAAGGAAATTGAATGGATTGAATGGACAAAAAGGGGATAAATAGGGAATTTTGAGGCAATAACTAACAAAAGGTTTCAAATGCTTGGGCAAGGCAGGGAATTAAATTTTGCACAGTTTCACCATTCTAATGCTTGGTTGTGGAATGACACCCAAATACCTCCTTTTATATGACAAAAGGATTGTTGTTCTGTTGGGGGATGGGCTATAGAAGGTGAATTGGTTGGGAAACCTCCAATAGCTTGTAAATTCCACTGAATTCCTTACAACTTTTTAATATTTGCAACTTGTGGAGGTATACGTGGGTTTTTTAGTGTGCATCTAGCATATGTACGTGGGCTGTCTACATGCATCAAGCATATGTACGTGGGTAGTAGTGCAGTTGGGCGCATACATGATCTAAAGAATGGTTTTTTGGAAAATTATGCAAGAAAGAAGGTCAATACCATGTATGTATGAGTAGGGAATTTTAGGGATATAACAGATGCCCCCTAATGTATGAGGTTAGAAGAGAAATTGATGGCCGAAATAAATTACAATATCTTCACCAATACACAAAATCGAGTGAACCTGAGACTAGAGTTCAGGAGGTCCCATCTGCAAAACAACAATTGTCTCTCTGAGGAGGGAATACCCATGCTCGGGATGAACTAAATCATGGCTTCCAATCAAATACACTGCATACCCATGTCATATAACTATATAAGATGTAGTCCTGAGCAACACACAATGGATCTACATCTCAAAAACAGTCGAAGATATACAAGTATAGTATGCATCTTCAAGAAGCTAGTGACACCTGTGGTTGATGATGAAGTCTTCATAGCTCAAGAAACAACTTCGAGATATTTAAAACTCAGGTAGGAGTACAATGGGAGTGTATGACTCACTACCCTGAGGTCTTCAACAATCCATTGGGAAAATATTGGAGGATCTCAATGATCAGGCCAAGAACTTCATTGATTTTGAATCTGGACTTGATTGGACTCTCAAGATGGCCAACTCATGGAAATCAAGAGAAAAATTACAGAAAGGCCGAATCAGGTTGGGTAAAAATTCCCTTGGACAAAATCACAAAAGATGATCAAAATCAGACGACGTGACATTGACATAAGTTTTTGATGCAGGAGGCACCACAAACTCTCCATATGTTTGGAAGAGTAACCAAACAGAGGAGGACACAACTCTATGTAGTGAGAAACACTTCCTAAGGTCATACTAGATCCCAATGCTTGATGAACAAATGGAAGGATGTGCTCTATCCAAGGGAGACTATATTTGTTGCAAAAAAAAGAATAAATATTTCTCGTCCCCTCTTTTTGGAATATTTAATTTTTTTTCCTTTTTCATTTTTTAAAGAGATTGAAAAATAAATAAAAGAATGATATGTTACAAAGGAGGAATGAGTTTCACGAGCAAGCAAATTGGTTCCAAGTGCATGGAACATACTAATGCTTAGGGAAAGGAGACATGTGCGGGATAAGGACACTCGAGAAAAAATTCTCCATGAGTCAAGGTGTCAGGTCGCAGAGGCAAGGAGTGTTGCAAGGCTTGCGTATAAGGAATTCTTCAAAGGTTTAGTTGAGAGAAATATGGAGCCGATATTAGGCCAAAGACGTAAAGATGAGACTCGCAATGTGATTAAGCATGATACAGTGAGAGCCCTTCTATGCATTTTTTTACGAGCCCAGAGAAGGTAAGATCGGTAGTTTTTTCACGTTTAGAGATTCTGAAAAAATGCAAAAAGAAGGCTCCAGGGAGTACCTTTTTCGCAATTAGTCTAATCAGATAGAAAAAGGGTTAAAATTGCACCGAAAAGACATCTCTTCAAAACCGTTTTAACGAGTGTGACAAAGACAAGACAACTCAACTATATTTTCAATTTTAAGGAGTCTGAAAACAGATTAACTATTGACTCACAACCGTTTTCTGAGTTTAGTCTCCTTAGCCTAAAAAAAAGTATAAAATTAATTGAGGAGAACTCTCTTGGCGAGACGAATCTTTCGAGGCATACCTTTTTTCGCTAAAATATATTGGTTGGAGAAAGGGTTAAACTCAAGTCAGTATATTTTCTTCTTGACCAATTTAATGAGTGTGAAGGAACAAGGTCACTCGACGATATTTTCAAGTTTAGGGAGTCTGAAAAGAGATTAACTATGGAATCTGGGGGGGTTCCTTTTTCGTAAGTAATCTCCAAGGCTTGAAAAAGGTGATAAACCAAAACCAAGGAGAATGTTCCTTTTTCAAAAATTTAGTCGCTCGGGCCCGAAAAAGGGTTAAACTTACGCCTGAGAATACTCTTCTAGTGAACCAAACTTCCTAGAGCATACCTTTATTCGTAATATTAGCCATCTAAAACGAAAAAGGGGTAAACTACCACCAGACAGATGTGCCTTCAAATTTTAGTTTGGCGAGCATGAAGGTAAACAAGATCGCTCAAAAATATTTCCGTTTATAAAGAGTCTGAAAAGGGATTAAAGAAGACTCCAGATGGATAATTTTCTCAAGTAATCCAGACGATATAGAAAATAATAAATACAGTCTTGTTTGATGTTGCTTTCGAATTTTAAAGCAAGATTGAAAGACAACAAAGCATGTTCATTAGGGAGTCCCGAGGGTAACGCCAAGAATGATGATTAGAAAAATGAATGAGGATTCTATATGTAATCATGATGGGACTAATTGAGGACTCCCAAGCCTATAGTAAAAAATGGCAGCATGCACACCAAAATGCAACAAAGGATCTACCTAGGGAATCCATGTAGAAGTAGGCTCTACCACATAAATTACAACACACTTCTCAATGAGGAAGGTTAGTGTCGTAATTCAGTGGGGTCGATCCTAAGGCCAAATGGACCAGGAAATGGATAATGAGAAAATGAAAGTAGGAAAAAACCTAACCTATATGCTAGTTTCGAGGTCAATATATGTCAGAACGGATCAATCTAATATAAGACTCATCTAGAAGTTAATAGATCTAATATAGATAGAAGCTTTGAAAAATAAGAGATGTTATTGGATACAAAACTTGAAAACAACAAAAATAGACTATACAATATGTACAAAGTACCACACAACCTTACGACTGATGTGTGGTAGTAGTTCAGGTAGAGCCCGTTGCTAGGATCTGACGAAGAGTCTCTTCGATAGTCAACTTGGAAAGTCTCCCAGCAGGGAAGAAAATAGGAACCATGGTGTAATTATTCCCACGGTATAGAAACTGTAGTCATGGCTTCAAGGATAGCCTCATCTGAAGTCAATTCAAAATCTGAGAAATCACGCACACAAGGAGGGTCTATAGTCCCAAAGCAAAAAGAAAACTGACCATATTCCATATGACGATGAAGGTTCTGGCCAGGACTGACAAATTCTATCAACAAAGAATCACAAGCATGAGGGATTAAGGATGTATGAATAGTGATATCAAACTCAATAGGAGACTCAAGATCACTTAGACCAAGAGGGGGAAGCAAGGGCTCCCATGACCCCATTGGATAAACCAACGGATCAATTGTTGATACCAAGTCTCGACAAGGAAAAAATGAGCTAACAAGTTCCTTCTCAGGATAAATTGAACATCGAGGATACGATGCCACATAATTTACTTGTGGTGGGGTAGAGTCTACATGAATACTAGGAACATATAAAGGGGCATCCTAAACTAACATTGAATTAGGATGGTTATTATCAGATGCCAGCTAGTAAATAGTGACAATGCTTCCATTGTGAGGGAAATGGATCACACAAAAGAGTGTAGACACTACAACGTTCATATCATATACATAATCATGCCCAAGAATCATATTGAAATCTAACGAGCCTTGCACCACTACAACATCGACAAGGACAGACTTCCCACCTAACAAAATAGGAAACTAAGGAAGAATTCCCAAATATTCGCTAGGACATCTGTCAAAAGGCAACACCTCATGCGATGAAGATGAAATCTCGAGAGAACCCAAATCTTTCCAAGCCGAGGATAAAATACTTGTATATGCTCCTTCATCTACAATACACCAGTAAATGTTTTTTGAATTGACTTCAACCGTTATTTGAAAGGGTGTAGAAGAAGGAATATGAGGCTCAACAAGGTCTTTCCAATCAAAGAAAACCATCCTAGGACTTCGAGGGGGTGTGCTTGAAGTGAGCGGAATGCCCCCTTGTTATGAAAATATTGATTTGGAAATGATAAAAACATAGTTGGTAGACACATCACTGCACAAGAGAAGAGTGGGATCAGTCGAAGACTGCATCGACGTGACCACTTTTGTAGAATCGACACTCTCCAAAAGAAGAGTTTGATCAACCGAAGATTGCATTGGCATGACCACTTTATCAACCACTAGCTAAATAGGCTGCAAGACAACATTCTCTAATGGTGCATCACCCCCTAAAAAGGGAGTGGGATCGACCAAAGATTCCATCGGCATGACCACTTTCTCAACCACTGGATGAATAGGCTGTGAGGAAACCTCAGAAGACTCAGAATCAAAAGAGCTTGCAGATAGGGACCATAATCTTCGTACCTATGGAAGGACATGGAATAAATGAGTAAGGTGATCTCCCTTGAAAATCTTACAAGGGAACTTAGGATTACATCCTCTCCGTCTAGGTTTCTCAACAGAATCAATGCCCCCAACATGATTAGCAGTGGCTAGTTGCACATCTCCAACATGACTTCCATAGGTTGGTCATGGGTCGATAACATGACTCATAGAGGCTACATACCTATCTCCAGTATGACTAGCAGTGACTGAACTTTTTCCTCCAACATGACTTATAGAGGCTAGGTGTTGTTCTTCAACATGACTTGCAGAGGTTGATGACCTATCTCCAACATGACTCGCAGAGTTTGGTGATAACTTTCCAACATGACTAGCAGAGGTTGGTTTTTTTTCCCCAGCATGACTTGCAGAGGTTAGGTACTTGCCCCCAGCATGAATTGCAGAGGCTGGGTTTTGGTCTTCAACATGACTTGTAGAGGTTGACGACCTATCTCCAACATGACTCGCAGAGGTTGATGATTTCTTTTTCCTATTCTTCCTCTTTCTATATTATTTAGACTTCTTATTACTAGTATCTATAATTTCACCAGAGAATGTAGAAGGACGAGAAGAATACTTTGTTGATGAAGGAATGTCATCATGATGCCCATGACATAAGGTTCTTAATTGAGAAGCATCAAGATCATTCAGGAAATTTGGAATGGTACCCAACCAAACCGATAGTCCCACATTCAACCCATGAATGTACAAAGTGGCCATCAAAGGGACACCAACATTTCCGAAGAAAGGAAAAAAAAAAGAATCCCCTTGCGAAGGGGTTCCTAGGTTGATCTCATCAGGAAATGTATCCATGAAGATCTTATGCACAGGTTCTCCCCTTGTGGGATCATTCAAGTCTATAAAATTCTCACACACTGACTCTGGCGAATCAGTATTATAAAAAACAATGCCTATAAAGAGGCAGCTCCATGTTTCTAAGTGGAAGACCGAAAATTCCTCATGACCGACAGAGTGGGAGGTATACCACCTTAGTTCAGAAACACAAAGTAATGACTGAATAACTCATTATGAAAAACTAGGGAGAACAGAGCACACACAAAAAGTTCCTAAAGACAAATCAAGCAATCAACTTTAGTGGGAAGGAAAGTTATGTCAATCGACACTAGAGAAACTAACTAGTGCAAGTGCAACTTGAACACTGAAGCACCCTTCGGGTATACTCTACAAAACGGGATCCTACATTCTCCCTAGGTATTGTGGTATACCCCCACAGTCACCCGTGTAAGTCCATAAAAATAAGCAACTAAGTTTCCAGCTCGCACTCAGTAAGCAAGTGGGTACAGTTGAAAGTTGGTCTGATGGTAATGAGGACGATAAAAATTTGGAAGCCCTTCAAGGGTGCCGAAATAAATTGGTCTGGAAGACAACTGAGGATCTCGAATGGATTTAAGGTCAATGAGGCTCTATAGGCAAATGAAATCAATAGCGTTCCCAAGAAAGAACCTCAATATACAATCCCCACTACGTTCGGTCTGGCTTTGGAGGGGTGATCTCCTCTACCTTTCCTTACGTGACCTCATGTTTATCCCCTGTGTTAGAGGGGGGTCCCGGCTAACTCTTATGATGTTGGACTTTAGACACTCCCTATCTTAGACTCCAATTTTTTTTTTAAATGGCCTTGAAGAGTTTCCTCTTCACACCTAATTCAAGGCTCTAAAATCCTAAACTAGTTAGTGAACCCTACAAACAGAAAGTCTAATATATTTTAAGTTAAGCGTTAATTTTAAGGCTTGATTTACACAAAGGATGTGGTCGTGCAACTAATGGTGTTTCAGATTGATGCAAAAAATGAAACTTATAAGAACGCTCACAATGAAGGATTTTCTTTCTTATTTTTCTTTCGAGATTCTTTCAAGATGACAAGAAAACACAACCGTATGCTAATTCTCTTTTGTTTTTCTTCTTCTTAACAATGCAAATAAAATGCAAAGAAAGAAAGAGACCTAACAAACTAGGTTTTTTATTTTTATTTTTTTGAACTTATTTAACAAGAAAAACCAAAGTAAAAATAATTTTTTTTTTTTCAAAGCAAGAAATAGGAAGAAAGAGAAAACTAAAAACAAGATTGATAAAGACCCTAATCCCACTGCGGATCGCAGGGATTAAACCAAGAAACCAAAAGGTGGATCTAAAACTTGGCAGCTCGCTCTAAACCTTTTAGTGAAAACAAAAGAAGACTAAGGTACAATTAAACCAAAACTTCAACCCAAGCTATGGCCATAGATAAAGACTCACCGATTCAAGAAAGTCCTAATAAGTTTGAACTTCTATCAAGAAAGAGACAAACTCTCTCTTTATTAAAAAAAACTTTAAAGAAAAAGAGACGCGGGCTGTTGCATCAACATTTTGTGTATGTACATGCCTTGTCTACTGTGCAGAGCATGTACGTACGCGGGCTGACCCAAAACAGGGTACGTACACCTCTGAGAATTTTCAAAAATAAAATAACAAGGAAGACTTATAGGGCAGGTAAATATGGTAAGCACCTTGCAGGTGAGCAGAGACCCTTAAAAGACTCAGTAAACTTGACTGAAAATAAAAAAATGCAAACAAAAATTCAATCAACAACACAAAGGCCTCCCTAAAAAAACCCAGAGAGACTCCCCAGTGGAGTTTCCAATTCTGCTAGCGGGAAAAACCTCCTATAACTATACTAGGGTTTAAGATATAGATAGAGAAAATGACCTCCTAAAATTCAATCAAGTTTCTACACTACCCCAAACATACCAAAATAAATGAACAGATAGCAGTAGAAGAGAATATCGGTAACTATACCTTTTATCCAACGTCTAGTGATGATTTCCTCAAGCTTTGTAGCTCCAAAGAATGCAAGTCTCCTCCCAAAGATGACCTACATCCAAAACTAGGAAAAAAAAAGGCTACAAGCATGCTATTTCTATTCATAAATTAGGGTTAGATATCAAATGTTATGTATAAATCAAACAAAAGACATAAAGAATCATCATTTCGGACAGGGAAAATAGATTCTTGTATTCATTAAACAAAGACTTAAACTCACTATCCTTGTTGGCCACTATTCCATGAACCTATTCTAGGATCCTCTTTACAATGCTCCAAGTGCACCTTCAATAAGCCGCTTCTCACAATCTACTAAGCACCTCAAGGAAAGGGAATGAACTGAATGGAAGAAAAAGGGATGAAGAGGGAATGTTGAGGCAGTAACTCATAAAAGGTTGCAAATGCTTGGGCAAGGAAGGGAATGAAATGGGGCAGAGTTTCACCGTTTTAATGCTTGGTTGTGGAATGAGACCCCAATACCTCCTTTTATAGGAAAAAAGTATGGTTATTCAGTTGGGGGACGAGATATAGCAGGTGAATTGGTTGGGAAACCTTCAATAACATGTAAATTCCATTGAATTCCTTACAATTTTTTTTAATTTTGCAAATTTTGGAGGTATGCACGGGTTGTTTAGTGTGCAAGTAGATTATGTACATGGGTTTTCTAGCATGCAGAAAGCGTATGTACGTAGGCAGTAGTGCAGTAGGGCACATACATGCTCTAAAAATGGTTTTTTAAATAGAGCTCCTCAACAGTGATTTGGAAAATTATGCAAGCAAGAAGGTCAATGCCATGTATGCATGAATAGGGAATTTTAGGGCTATAACAATAGGGATAACACTCCATCCCATGAAGAAACTCCAAATATTAACTATTTACACAATATTTAGTTTATGGTGTGACAAATTACTTAAGTAAACAAGACATATAAAAAAAAAATGAATGTAAAATCAATCATATAGACATGGGCACAATAAATCGGATAATAACTCAACTCAACATTTTCAAGACAAGAGTTTGATTTTCCAATTGTCCATTCCCTACATTACATATGTTTACAAATTTGCGAAAAAGGAAACATTGAGAGGAAGAAGATCTAGGATGACAATTTGAATCACATACTATTTTGTGCATCCATGCTAGTGCACTCACATTGAATTGAAGCATCATGTTGGTGACGAAGGTGTACATGCCAAGGTATTGGAATAATGTGTAATTGTGACCAAACTTGCTAACTTCATAATTGGGTTATAGTTGTATTAATAATATTACAAATAAAATTGAGTTTTCTATTTTGTTCTATCTGTATACTTATCAAATTCGTCATCAACATCATTCATCATAAACATTAAATAAACACAAACTTAAATAATAGTACAATATTAATCAAACACAATAATAATAAAAAAATCATATACATATATGTTGTCATAAATTACTCTCTATGGTCTTTGGGTCACAACCACAACAGATCAAAACCCAAGGAAACTTGTCTTAAACTCTAATTAAACAAACAATCAAGAATAACTACCTATGACAAGTAACTTTCAGGAAATAGGTAAGAAGAGTGCACCTGGAATCCTACATTTGGAGTATATCCCACTTGACGTATTTCATTATGAAATTCCTTCCAAAAACCCTTCAGAAATCCTTGCATACAAAGAACGATGCACGCTGCAAGAAAGTAGTTATCCCTTAATTAACCAATTGTAAAAAAATTAGATTCAATGTTAGATTTAGAATAGCATACACATAATATCATAAGAATCATAAATGAACACAAATAATTGGATGAGAATGAGATTTATTTTCATTAATGACAAAAAAATGGTTTGGTTACAAACTATAACCGCGACGACACCATCCTGGAATAAGGATCTAAGTACCTCCACCCAAGAATGAAAATGTTTAGGATTGCCTCCAACACTCTGCACTCAAGAATTTCCAAGGAAGACAAAGTTTTTCTTCTTGACAAGATAAGGAGAATTAAAATTTTGTAAACAAGGGTTTCCAGGAAGAGTGGACATTCTCAGATACTAGGGAAATAGGGCACTTGCAGGATAATCTTCAAAAGGCCGACATAATGGTGCATTTCTTATCCTTCTTGGTTATTATTTTCCTCCACCCCAAGGATCTCTTTTATACTCCATTTTGGCGATTGGAGTCATTATATACGAGCTTTAGGAAGTTAGGGAATGAAAAATACCGTAAACTCCACCCGAAATGTTGGGAAAATATTTTTTTGAGCCAAAATTAACATGTACAGGGGTTGCTAACAGGGAACCTATATATGTACATAGATTTATTTAAGGAAAGTCACATACACTTTGATAAATGGTGTTTTTAAATAATTGTTCTTGGAGGTAAAAATGATTTAAGTCATACAATCAGGGAAAGGGATGTACCATAGGTCAATGAGTCATCATATGCATGTATAGTGGAAAATTACGATATAGAAAATGCCCCCTAATGTGTGAGGTTAGAAGATACACTGATGGATAAAATAGATTACAAAATTCATGAGATAGTGGAGGGGCCATTGGGTAGGAGTAGTTGAAGACCAATCTGAAATGGTACCTACAACGTAAACAAGTAATATACTCTCTTCTCAAGTCGGGCATTTCCATGCTTGAGTATGATGTGTTCGACAACACAGGTATTCTAACAAAGGACGAGAACCTTCAGTAACCACTCACAAAACTAGATCAAATATCAACACACTGATATTTTAATGTGGTAAAACCCCTCTGAGGAAACATTTATGGGCCCATTCAATGCCAACACTTGGAAAAGTTTATTAATGCAAAAGAAAAATGTTACAAAAATATTTTACAAGATATTTTCTCACAATCAATCATCAGCAAATGACGCTCTGTGTTCATTAAATAGAGATCATGGAACAATCGAGTGTTAAGCCATAGCTCAATGCAACATTTAATATCAAGGCGAATATGAACTGCTAGATCACTCTATTTCAGGAACATATCGTGACCATCATATTTCCTTACTACAAATGCTTACTAATGGATACTTAAGAAACACACTTTTACCTAACGACACATTAGACCACGTAGATCTTAACTAACTCCTAAGTGTCTAAATATACTAACATCCCCCCTTAGTAACAACTTGGGATAGGATTGAAGGATTTACAATAGTGACACAATAGGAGAAGGAAGGAGGCATTAGAGCCTATCCCCCCTTAATGAAAACTTCTTTAACTCCTAACATAGATCAAAGTTTGGAAAACTTTGCTTCTGTAAGAGACTTTTTGAAAATGTCTGCATCTTGATATTCTGTAGGGAAAAAGAGCACTTCAATGACTTGATCATGAATGAGATTTCTGATGAAGTTCATGTGTAGCTCGATGTGTTTGTTGTGTTGATGTTGAAATGGGTCTTTCACAAGCTTGATGGCACTCTGATTTTTGCACCAAGGGATGGTCGGATGTTGTTACTAGAATCCAAACTCTAAAAGGACCTGTCAAATCCAAAAGGCTTCATGACTTGCATTTAACATTGCTTGGTACTCTGCTTCTGGTGAAGAAAGTGCAATAGCCTATTATTTATTACATGCCCAAGTGACAAGTCCTGAACCAAGGATAAAAACATAACCTGCAATAGACTTTTGATCATCAGGGTCGTCAACCCAATCTAAATCAGTGAAACCAACCAATAAAGGAGCCCCCCTTGAATTGTAATGTATCCCGAACTAAACTGTAACTTAGACATATAGAAGTATCCTTTTAGCTTCTTTCCAATGGTTTTCATGGGGTATTTTCATATACTGGGAAACAAGACCAACAACAAAGGAAATAGCAGGACGGGTATGAGTCAAGTATAAGAGGCTACTAACTAACTGAGAATACAAGGTGGTATCAACTTTAGGAGAAGTATAGGTGGCAGTAATCTTGACTCCAGACTAGAAGGGAGAAGGGGTTGGTTTACAATATTCCATGTGAAAGCGGCGAAGAATGTCACAAGCATACTTAGACTGGGAAAGAAAAATTCCTTCATTGGTTTGCAAAACTTGGAGGCCAAGGAAATAGTGAAAAAATCCTAAGT
>SNQJ01S0027730.1:98007-128211 GCA_010110895.2 Picea sitchensis
TTGCAAAACTTGGAGGCCAAGGAAATAGTGAAAAAATCCTAAGTCTGTCATTTCAAATTTCTTCTCAAGGCTTGTTTTCACATGGTTTAAATTTTTTGAGTCACTACTAGTAAGGATAAGATCATCAATATAAAGGAAAAGGATTATGAGATGGCTTCCTAGTTTCTTGGTATAGACATTACGATAAGAATAGAATCTAGAAAATCTGGTTTCAATAATAAAGTTTTCCATTTTGGCATACCAAGCTCAAGGAGCTTGCGTAAGACCATAAAGAGATTTATTAAGGCGAAAAACAAGGCTAGAGTCATTCTGGACATAGCCAAGAGTTTGTTCCATGTATATTTATTCTTGCAAATCCCCATTCAATAAGGTGGATTTAACATCCATCTGATGGACCTCCCATTTATGTGAGGCAGAAAGGGCAAGAACAAGGTGGATGGAATTCATTTTGGCTGTTGGGGAAAAGGTTTCATTATAGTTAGTTCCTTCAACTTGGGAAAATCCTTTGGAAACTAACTGAGCCTTATGTATTTCAACACCTCCATCTTATTCATACTTAGTTCTATAGAACCATTTACATTTGACATTTTTTCTTCCTTTTGGAAGAGGCACAAGATCCCAAGTATCATTTTCCATTAAAGAAAAATATTCTTCATTCATTGTTGTATTCAAATATGTATGACTTGAAGCTTCTACAAATGTCTCTGGATCATGGCTCTCTAAAACGTGAGCCAAAAGAGAAGAGTCTCACTATAACTGAGAACCTATTCGACACTGATCTCAAGGGTCACCGACAAGATCACCAACTTCTTCTCGTGTTGAACGGACCCATCTATGAAGAAGTGGTGTTGGTGTTGGTTCAGGTTCAATGTACTCATCTAGAGAAAGTTGAGGATGCAGAGGTGGATTTTCATTCTCAATGTCATCATATGAAGAAGAAACCAGAATAGGAATAGAAGAAGGAAAAAATGTTGAAAATGGGTTGCACACCAAAGAAGAAACAATCATCGTATTAGGCTCGCAGGCCAAGATATTTTCATCAAATTTAACATCTCTTCTAATAATAATTTCATTACAATGTGTTTGAATAAGTCTATAACCTTTGGCATATTTAGAATAACCAAAAAATATACACTTCTCACTTTTAGATTGCAATGTTTTCCTTTTCTCATCAGGAATGTGAGCCCATACTATACTTATAAATACACAGAAGTGACTTACATCTGGTTTAATTTTAGTCCAAGATTCTTCTAGTGTGGGAGTGTCATTTAATATGTAATTTGCATAGTTGATGACTTCCACCTAATAATTTAGACTTAATCTATTAGATTAGATCATACAATTAGCCATTTATTTTAATGCGTGGTTCTTTCTCTCAACAACACCATTTTGTTGTGGTGTATATGGAACAATGTGTTGTATTTGGATTCCCTGTGTAGTGTAGTAAATTGTAAAATTATTCTTCACATATTCACCTCCATTATTTGTTCTTAAAATTTGAATTTGATGTCTAGATTATTTTTCTACAAGGGCCTTGTAGGCCAGAAACTTGTCAAAAACTTTTATCTTAAGTTTTAAGAAGTAAATCGAAGTACGTATGGAAAATCCATCAATGAAATTTAATAAATACTTGCACCCAAAAAAAAAAAGGAGAAGAAGGTGGACCACACAAGTCATTGTGAACAAGTTTCAAAGGGCTCGAGGCATGCCAAGAGGCACGTCTATGAAAATTGTCCTGATGATGTTTTCTGAGAACACAACCGACACAAACACCATCTCTGCATGAAACAAGAGGAACACCAGTCACCATTTTTTGATTACATAGTTTCTAAAATAAGCGATAGTTTCGATGACCAAACCACTCATGCCAAAGTTTGCTCAAATCATCACTATGAGCAACAAAAACTGATGGAAAAGATGATGAATCAAAGTTGTCAAACTTGTACAACCTGGTAATATCATCAACAATTCTAGTTGCAAGAACATGTTGAGGATCATTTAGATCCTTGATTACAACTTGGTGAGGTGAAAACTCTACGGTTTTACCTTCACCTGAATGAGTGATTTAATATATTGATAAAAGGTTACAGGAAAAATTTGGAACAAAGAATACATCATTGAAATGACCATTATCTACCTAAACTATTATATATCCTTCAACAGTAAGAGATATATCATCAACAACAAATATTTTCTTGGTGTTACATTCATTTAGAATAGAAAATATGGCTTTCTCCTTAGCCATATGATAAGATGCTCCAAAATCAGTAAGCCACTCATTAGAAGAAGTAGTAGAAGTTGCATTGAAGAAGAAACCATAAGAAGAAAGTGCATTTCCATGAGAAGAAGAAGAAGAATTACACTCAATACTAATGTTGTGTTTATTCATCGTTGCTTCTAAATCTACCATCTTCTTGAAAAATTTGGACTCATCATGACCATCTTTCCCACAAAATTTCCAATGCCTGTGAGTTTTCTTATTTTTAGATTTTTCCTTTGTCACCATTAGCTTTTTAATCTTTCTGAGTGGGTTTGGGACCCTTGTTTTGCATGTTTTTATGGCTAGTATGTTTCTTCTTGGGATTCTTGGGTTTATCTTTCTGTTGGGAAACAAAGGCTTTGTTGGAGGCACCTGCAGTGTTGATCACTCCTAGTTGTACAAGCTTATCTTGCTCTCTAATCAAAGCATCATAAAAGGACTCAAGAGTGGGTTTTTTGTAATCTTTCCCTGAAGCCTCTCTCATGGCATAAAAGGTAAATACAAACACAAAATATGCACTACCTAGCTTAGAAATATTAATATAGATGCAACACTCTTCCTCCAACTTTATGTTACACTCTTCACAAAAAATTCTAAGTGTTTTAAAATTTAGATAGATAGTCTTCAATGAAAGAAAAATCGTTTGGACTTAAATTCATTACTTGATTTTCTAACTGATGTTCTCGAATAATATTGTGTTTACCAAACATAGATTCAATATTTTCCCAAGCTTCATCGGGGTCTTCAATTTCTTGAAGGTGAAACCTTAAATTAAGAGAGATGAAAATTATGATCAATCTATGTGTTTCTTCATTTATATTAGCCCATTTTACTTTCTTTTCATCATCAGTGGGTTCTTTTTCCTTTCCCAACGTAATCTTGTACATGCCTTTACTTCTTAATAAATCCTCCATATGGGATTTCCATTGGAAGTAGTTGGTGTTGGTAAACAAAAGATCATTGGAATATTCCATATAAATATGTAGATAATATGTATTTAAAAACTAAAATTGATGATCTAGATGGAAAGATCTTGAACAATTAGGTGGTTTAAAAAACAAATAGCACTGAAAGCGGGCTTCATATGTGAAAGTTATGCCCTCACTTTTACAAATAAGTTTCTTTATGAAGTGACTCACTTTTATAAACAGAAGCGGGGATCAGTTTTACAATGAAGTTACTTTATAAAAGAAAGTTACATGCAAAATAAATAACTTTAAAATAAAATATTAAAACTACTTATAGTGATTCACTTTTATACTTGGAGTGAAATACACTTCATAATGGATGCATGAAAATTTACAAATAAAAGTAACAAAAAAAAGAATTGAACTCAAGACCTCTTACTTAATAAGGAAAATTTTAACCAAGTGAGCTAGAAAAACATATTGTATTGTTTAGAAGGAGGATTGGGGGTGTTTTTGTTGTTGTTGTGGAAGATGACCTTGGACATCATGCTAAGAAAAAACTTTTTTCACACAAGAAAAATGTGTCGCTTCTCGATGATAACAAGGGTTAGATCTCGGTTAGCTTACCTAGAAAATGCACCTTTTCCTATATGTTTATGATTTGTTGATATCACACGGGGCATAGGGAAAATAACATACGTAGATCCAAAAGAGTAGCAACCTGGAAACAAACAATATAAAACCGAAATAATACTCTTCAAAAATTTAAAAGGGGCGTACTCAGGATTTATACCTCCAGATCTGAATGAAATGGTCGTATCTTGGGAAAATGAAAACCTTTTCGAGTGAAATGATAAGCATTATTGATTGAAACGAGAACTCTAGACACAATTGAATAGTCCTATTAACCTAAAAATGTATGAAAAAGGAATAAACTAGAGAAGAGGCAATTTGACTTCACGATCTCGATCTACAATGGGAGCGGGTCTTCAAATAGGATCGGATACCATGTTCGACCACATAAGTATTCCAATAGAGGATGAACACCGTCATAAACCACTCACCATAAAACCCCTACAGGGAAACATGCATGGCCCAAGCCAACGTGGCCACTTGGAGCAGTTTATCAATGCAAAAGAAAAACATTATAGAGAGATTTTACAAGAGATTTTCTCACAATCGATCATCGGAAAATAAACCTTCGTGCTCTTTAAATAGAGATCATGGACCAATCAGGTGTTAAGCCACAGATCAATGTAGTTGTTAAGATCGAGGAGAATATGAACCACTAGATCACTCTATTTCGGGAACATATCATGACCGTCGGATTTCCTAACTACAAATGCATACTAAAGAAACACACTTTTACCTAATGACACATTAGACCAAGTAGATAGTAAATAAATCCTAAGTGTCTAAATATCCTAACATGCTGCAAGCATGACTGTCAATCAAATACATTGTGGATCCATGAATGGTATAAATATAATTGATGTCAATGGCCACAAAAATTATACATAGTGGATCCATGTGATATATAGTTGTAGCAATCATGGCCATGAGGAAATACACAGTGGATCCATGTAAAAATGTAGATCATATCCACAAATGGATACACAATGGAATTATGTCTCATGATCATATTAGAGGATATATAGAGCCAAAAGAGTGAACAAATTGATCCTCTGCAAGTACCAATGTCTGAGGATGGTACAATAAATATAAGTCAGGTAGGAGCACAAAAGTGGTGATGCTCATACTTCAGCCGAAGTCTTCAATCTAACTGATATGGTACAAGTATGCACTATGTGAATAAAGGATCTGAAGTTGAACATAGTGAGACACAGTTTGATTACTAGGCATTGATGTATACCATTAAAAAAAGTGAGACAACCCACCATTGATGATAATGGACATCGAGGTACCTAGTACAATCTAACAAGTGTGAATAAATAATCTGATGTCAAGAACCTAATAGAATCTATCAGGGGACATTGAAGTATTCCTAATGTCAATAGCGAGGGAACTTTCCACTGATGACTGCAAGCCACAAGGTACTAACAAAAAATTGAAATCCATGTCCCAAAGAAAGATGTGTCAAATTCGATAGGAAGAGATCCATTGGAAGGAGCTAATTAAGGAATCCCCCATGATCTAACATGATGGGTAGCAGAAGGCCAAATATTTGGAATAAATCGAACGAAAAATATTGTAAGGACCACACCGAGGTACAACTCCAATATGCACCAGATGGAATAGAGCACGACATAGACTCTGTGAAAAGTAGCTAATAATGGAGACTACTGTCAAAGATTAGGAATCCACTAATGGGGTCAAATGGAAACAAAGGTACTGCATGAATCCCTATGTGTAATATTGGGTGTTGACATCAAACACAAGGGAAACGACTCAATCAACAATCAATAATGGTTTTTCATATGTTGAGTGCAAGGTCAACTATCAATAATGGAAATAGGCCCAGAGTGAAACTCTAGATCATACTCTCAGAGTAACGAGTCGTAGTTGATGAAAGAAGAGCCACTAGAAAGAGGTAAATAAGTAACTTATATACCGACAAGAGTGAGATAAAAAGATACTTGTGAAACTAAGAAATATTTGACTGACATAGAAAGGCTGACTTGGAAAGACAAGGTTTTTGCATAATGTCCGCCATAGGTTGACTTCCACTAAACAGAGACACGAAAAAAAATGTGACTTATGCAGCATGGACTATAAACTGGGATACGTCTACGACACAACAAGTGTCAAAAAACACTCCATATGATTAGAATAATAACCATCCAGAGGAGATTATGCTAAAAATGAGAAAAAGGGCCTCCTAAATCCATACTAAACCAAATAATGAGATGAAGACTCATAATATTGTGTTTTGTTCAAGGGTGATACAAGTAGTTTCCATATATAAAATATTTAGAATAATTCCCATCCTTATTTTTATTTTTGTCTTTTTCATATTATAAAGCCTGAAAAGGAATAAAAGAATGATGTAGTATAGTGGAGGAAATAAGCATAGCGGGTGAGAAAACTCGTTCTAAGCGTAATAAACATACCTATTATTAATAAAAGGAAACACATAGAGGATATGGATTCTCTAGGGAATTTTCCTCCAGAGATAAGGTGTCAAGTTGCAAAAGAAACAAATTGTAAGGTTGGTGGTTATTCAATAATGCATTCAATTCGATTTATACAACAACATTAAGAAGTTGGAATTAGGCATGAAAGGCACAAGTGATCAATATGTTATGCAGATACAACTTAACAAAAAAAATTGGAAGCTCTGGGGGTAATTTGGCTAGAAATGTTTTAAGAAGAATTAATGAGTCTTCATTGCAAAGTCATGACAGGACTAAAGAGAGCTTCCAAGCCTACAAGAACTACAACATGAGTGTCAAAATGTCAAGTAAGGTATTAACTAGGGCACTCATGAAGGGTTAATCTCTACCATTTGTCAACAACACCTTTAAAGAATCTTGAAGGTATGATGTCGTGAACAAATGGGGTTGACCCTATGGAAGATATGTGATCGATATAGATAAATACATTGTTCAAGAGGAATCGAAAATACCCTATATGCTAGTAAATAAGGCAATACCTACTGAAGAATCTGAAAATTCTTGACATAATTAGAAACATATGTTAGATGGAGTCACGTAGGTAATGGCCAAAAAAATATTGAGGAGAATATATGCAATTTCAACGCAAACTCGTGGAAGGACTAAACAAGACTCCTGAGCCTATGAAAGTACTTCAGCATTGGCACCAAACTGCGAACAAAATTCTAACTAGGGCACCCATGAATGATAATGTCTACCACATGAATTACGACACTTCAAAACAACAAAGAAGGTTATATGTCACAACTTAGTGGGGTCAATTCTAGGGAAAAATGAAACACAAAACAAATATTGCAAAAATGAATGAAAGGGAAAATATAACCTATATGCCAGTTTCGAGATCATTACCTGTCATAATGGATTGACATGAAAAGGTACCAATGAAAATGTATCGAAATTCCTATATATAAAACCAAAAACACTTACCTAGAAGTTAATAAGTCCAATATAGAAACCTTTGACAAAACATGTGCTATGGGATGCAAAACTTGAAAACACGAAACCATAAAAATACAATATGTATATAGCAACGCACATCCTTACGACATATGAATATTAGTTCTCTAGGTAGATCCTATTGCTAGGCTCAAGACAATGGTTTATTTGTTAATAAACATGTAAATTTTCCATAATCATAGCTTCAAGAAAAGCCTCATATGAAGGAAACTCAACATCCATGAAACGGGGGCTTGACAACACAAAACTTCTAGAGATATAGGTCTTAAAAAAAACAATATCAGACTGAAGAGGAAACACCAGATCACTCAGGTCAATAGGGGGAAGCAAGGGTTCCCACACCCCCATTGGATAAAACACTTGATCAATTACCGAGACCTTGTCTTGAGAAGGCAAACATAATTGTAAAGGATGTTTCTTAGGATCAACTTAACACCAAGGATAAGACGCCACATAATTCATCTGTGACGGGGAATATTCTACTCAAACACTAGGAACACACAAAGGAGGAACTTGAGATAAAGAGAAATTAAGCTAGTGATTATCAGATGAAAGATGATCAATAGTGACAATGCATCCGTTGTGAGGGAAATGCATCCCACAAAAGAGCATAGACACCACAACCTTCATATCATAAACATAATCACACCCAAGAAGCATATTGAAGTCTAAAGGATCTGGCACTACTAATATATCGACTAGAACAATTTTCCAACCTAAGGTGATATTCAACTGAGGAAGAATCCCTAGAAATTCACTAGGTCTTCTTTCGAAATCCAACAACTCATTGGTAGCTGACACGAATTTGGAAGAACCAAATGCATTCCAAACAGAGGAGGATAAAATATTTGCATAGGATCCTTCATATACAATACATCAATGAATTCCTTTCAGCGTATATTCAACTAGAACCATTATCTAGAAAGGTGCAGAAGAAGGAAAGAGAGGCTCCACAAAATATTTCTAATCAAAGGAAACAATCCCAAGACCTGGAGGGATCATACACGAAGAGAGTGAAACTCCCCCTTGTTCAGAAGGTACTGAACTGGAAATGATAAGGGGATGGTCAAAAGACACATCACTCCCCAAAATAAGAATGGGCACTCGAAGATTGCATCAATGATATCACTTCCTTAGAATTGTCAGTCTCTAAGAGAAGAGTGGGATTGACTAAATATTTCATTAGCATGACCACTTCCTCAACCACTGGTTGAATAGGATGTGAGATAAAATGGTCAAGAGATGCATCAACCACCAAAAGAAGAACTCTATCGTCCGGATATGGGATTGACACGATCACTTCATCAAGCAATGATTTATTAAATTGTTTGGAAATCGAATATGACTCGGGACTAGAAGGTCCTTCAGAAAAATACCACGCTCTTAATACCACTAGAATAGTAGGGAACAAATGAGTAAGGTGATATCCTTTGAAAATATTAGAAGGGAACTTTGGCTTATGTCTTATACATCCAGGTTTTGCAACACTTACAATTCCCCCAGCATGACTTGCAGCAGTCGATGGGTTTCCGCCAGCATAATTTGAAATGGATACGTTCTAATATCCAACATGACTTGCATATGTTGGTGCCATTTGTTCAGTATGACTAGTAGTGACTAGACTCACGCTCCAAGAATGAATCACAAAGGATAGTTTCTTTCTCCCAACATGACAAGGAGAGGATGGTTGCATATCTCCAACATGACTTGCAGATGTTAGAGACTTAGTTCTAGTATGACTTGCAGGGATTGGACTTTTTCCCCCAGCATGACTCGCAGAGGCTATTTATTTACCCCAAACATGACTGGTAGAGGTTGGAAACACATCTCGAACATGACTATAATAGGTTGGTGATTGGTATGCAACATGACTAGCAGAGGCTGGAAACACATCTCGAAGATGAATAGAAGAGGTTGGTGACTGGTATCCAACGTGACTAGAAATGGTTGGTTACTTCTTCTTCTTATTACTCTACCTCTTCCTATTCCTTTTATACTTCTAGTTACTAGTAGCCATACTTTCACCAAAAGAGGGAGAAGGAGAATGATTACACTCCGTTAATGCAAAAGGTGAAGGACCAACATCCTGTTGTGGAAAACAACAACCCCCCTTTATTTTTCAAGAAAGTAAAGGGGTCCCCTTATTAATTTTGGTAATGTCACCTTGATTTGTTTTTGGTTTTCTATTTCTATTGTTTTTTATGTCTTTTTTGTACTTTTGGCATTCTCATTATCTTCCTCTCTTTGATATATTTTCATTGATATTATTTGTTTAGTTTGATTTTCTTATATAGTCATGTAAATGTTTTATCATTTAGGTGATTGGATTGGTTTTCATTGGACATTATTATATCACAACAACTTGGTTAATTATTGATAGTAGTTTTAATGTGAATTCCTCATATTCACTTTGTTATGAAACAAGATTATGAGGAATGTTTTTATCATTCAATAATTAGCATGCAATTCTAAAATATGATTCAATTGGTTGATTAAAATTTTCCAAAAATTGAGTGTTTACTAAATCTTATGAAATTAATTTCCTCAAATTTGCAAAATATTCCCAAATCTCAAAATATAATGTCCAACCTATTATATTTAGAATAAGTGATATCAATTAGATTTGATTTTATTAATTGATTTTGGTTAATTAAGATTTGGAGATCTTGTAGGTCATCTTTTAATAGATTTTTCTTATTAATTTAATTTGTTTTTGTTACAAGTGTATATTACAGATCTGCAGTTCAACTATAGTCTCCAGGATATGCCCAAAATAATTCATTCGGTTAAAATTATTCATCTCTACAAGGCATAATGCTTGGGAAACATCAAATGGAAAATTTGTATCATTTCAGGATGTTATCTGCCATATTTTCTTCTGAACAAACGGTGAAGAATATCTTCAAACGATTGAAAACCCACTTCAGAAATAAGTTGATTTACCTTCACCAAACACAGGTTCCTCATAAAATAAATACTTTAGGGGAAATCGTATCAGGAAGGAGGCAGAATTTCCTAGATTTGTTATTACAAACAGTTCACAGGAAGCAATTTTGCAGGTCGATTTTCGTGAAATCTGTGAGGAATCGCTTCAAACGGTTGAACACCCACTCCTCACATGGGTTGATTTAGCTTCAACCCAAACCATTTCCTCATAAAATGAACACTTTGGGAGAAATCGATATTGGAGTTTCACAAATATTTCTTGGATCATAAATCACATCACTTTTTAGGAGATGATTTTGTAGATCCATTTATGAGTAAACCGAGAGGAATTTCTCCAAGCAGTTGAAAAAACATCTAAATAATGGGATGGTTTACTTCTCACATGGGATGTTTTTAAAATAAATAGATAGTTGTGAAGATATTATTAATTGTCTTAAAGGGTTTTTTTCCAGAATTTCATCTTTTGGTTGTTTTGAATTCTGTAGCTGATTGATAATTCTAAAGCTAATAGTGGGATTCGCCCTGAGTTGAGAAATTATAACAGGTTTCATATTATTCTTATAATAAGGGGAAGGAGAATAGGGAGATAATTGTTGCAAGATTAGAGAATCATTGCATTGTTGTAATGAGTATTCATCTTGTAGAGGATTAGCCATATATTGGATCGGCATTGGAAGAACTTCTTATTTTGTAGCCATTATTGAGCATTGTTATTCATTTTGAAGACTTAATAAAGAGTTTATTCAGTTCTTGTTACTCTCTATTTTTATGAGTATGACTATATTTTCAACACTATTGTTGAATTAGAATAACTCATGCCTATTTCAAATTTCTGACAAGCTATCTTGCAGGATTGGATAGAGGTAGAGATAGAACTGAAATATTGCATTTAAACAAAAATTTATACATTTAGTTGCATAGCTATCTATCAAATTAGTGTTATATTTGTTTTGATTTTATTCTTGTCATTTTATTTGGATTGTTCCAGTATTCTGACATGACCTATTGGCTTAAATGCATTTCCATTTGAATTTGATATATGCACAACAAAGATCTGATAACTATTTGTCAGATAATTGTATGTGCATATTGGTTCAAAAAATAGCAGGTTTTGAAACTATTTCCCTGGCCATGTTATTTTCATTTTATTCTAAATTCAATGATGGTTCACATTTCATTATCTTGCTCTTGATTGGGAAGAGATCCATATCTTTTCCTGATTGAGATATATTATAATTTATTTTTCTTGTTTGCATATTAGATTAGAGTGCATCTACATTGTATTTAGGAAACATTTGTAGAAGCCTCCTTTCATAAGAGAAAATCTATTGGTGTCTTAGAGAAGACCTTATGTCATCTTGAAGATTTCTTGCTTGGAAGCATGTTGTGAGAGAGTGATTCTTTTCCTTTTGTCTATTGATAAAAGCAAGTAACATTATACATTAGTAGATAGAATGTCATGTATATATTTGTGTACATAAATATTAGTTTAGAATATATCTGCATTTAGTTTAGGATAGTTTCAGATAAGGGTAATTGGACCCATAAATCCAGTCGAAATCACCATCCCAAACAGATAATGGCCTAATTGGGGCCCTAACTAGGTAATTTCCTTATAATGTTGAACATGGTTAGTTTTGGCCATTAACATTTTTGGCACTAGAAGGATGGCCTGACAAGTGGCCATCATTTTTGTGTCATTGGTTTTAATTCTTTCATTTTTTATTCAATTTCTTCTTATAAAATTCATGTTTGGAGTTGTATCTCTGGTCGAACATCCTGCAACACTCCAACAAAGGTAGTTATAAACTTGTCACAGGTAAAATTTAATGGTGAGTCTAATTTTTCTACATTTGATCAAATTTTTCAATTTATTTTAAATTGTAATGATTACGGAATTAATGAAGGTGTTATGTGCAGGATTTTTACTCTCACGCTTATAGGACATGCCAAATAATGGTGTCAATCATTACCAATTGCTTCTGTAGATAGTTGGGATGAATTTTCTCGAATGTTCCTTCAAACATTTCAATACTATGATTGTAATCAGGTTTTCCTAAAACTTGAGAACTTGGGTAGAATTGAAGGTGAGTCTTATGAGGATTTTCTTCCTAGATTCAAATTAACTTGCTTTAAATTTCAATCCAAATATTTTCCTTCTCACATTTAATTAATAATATGGTTTAGACATATTCTTTCACTTCCTTGTATTAATTATGATCAACCAGAACATATAACTTTTCTTAGTGTATTTTCTATTGTTGATGAACATGTTACTTCGTGTGTCATGGTTGATCTTATTATAACAACTAATTCATAAATTATTAATGAACCATTTCATGAATACATAAATTCATTTAATGAAATCCTAACTCATCCTGAAAATGTTTCAAATCTTAACTTAATTGTTGTTTATAATAAAGTGGAAAATCAAGAATCATTTATTGTCCATGATGATGACAGTTGTCTCATTAGAAGTAATTTAACTAAAATTTCTGATATTACTATTAGTACTACTAATTCACATATATCAGAACATATAGATAGTCATTTTCAAGGAGGGAAATCTTTATCCAATCAAATTATTCCCCTCCTTGAAAGTGATATTTGTGCTGAGGAAAATGGAGAAATGGCATCAGAAACTCAAGTGAAAATCTCTAATGATAATGATCAATCTATGAACATAGAGACATTTAGTTTTATNAACAACTAATTCATAAATTATTAATGAACCATTTCATGAATACATAAATTCATTTAATGAAATCCTAACTCATCCTGAAAATGTTTCAAATCTTAACTTAATTGTTGTTTATAATAAAGTGGAAAATCAAGAATCATTTATTGTCCATGATGATGACAGTTGTCTCATTAGAAGTAATTTAACTAAAATTTCTGATATTACTATTAGTACTACTAATTCACATATATCAGAACATATAGATAGTCATTTTCAAGGAGGGAAATCTTTATCCAATCAAATTATTCCCCTCCTTGAAAGTGATATTTGTGCTGAGGAAAATGGAGAAATGGCATCAGAAACTCAAGTGAAAATCTCTAATGATAATGATCAATCTATGAACATAGAGACATTTAGTTTTATTTGTTCCAATAACCATTTTTCATTATACCCTGATCTTTTTGGTGACAAAATTTTGTTTGATAATCAGTTAAAAGTTCATGTTCACATAAGTCAAACAAATTATTCATATTTCACTCATAATTATCAGAATAATGAATTCTTAATTGATTGTTTTTTCAATGATTATCATACATGTTCATCATATTATGCGTATGGTTCTGATTTAAAGGAAAATAGTCAAGGTAGTGATTGTGAAATTATTTATGATGGTGATTTAGAGATTGAAAATATCAAGGCACTTCACTCTCGAGTGATGGTTATGCCAGGTCCTCGTGTTCTCAATTTTCATAATCAATATATACTTCAATATGTAGGACATCCTTTTATTGATCATATTATAATTAAACCTCATCTTGAATCTTCTCATAATGATTTCAATTTTCACGAGATAAACTCTATGCCTATCTATGATTCTGATGATAATTCTCAAGTCATTATTCCTTGTCACAATATTGAACTTTTAACAAAAGTAGATTATAATATTTATCACATTATTTAGGCTACTACTTGTGCCAAGGAAATTCTTGTAGATAAGTCTTTTCTATATTGTAACAGTAATGTAAATTATTTTCCTGATGTAAACAGTACTAACATTTTTTCTACAAGGAGAGAAAATCATTGTTTGAACCATGTCTTCCTTTAAGAAATACCACATTGGTTTTAATGATATGATATAAATATGGTTGAAAATACTTTCTTAACAAAGTTCCATGTAGAAAATTTTCATTTATTAAATTTATGAGAAATATTTGTAAATAATAGATTTAGATTTTCTTTTGATAGTTTATTATTAATTCAATTTATATTACTAATGTTTCATATGTACATATGTCCTGATATGAAAGAACTTGAATGGATCCACTGGAAATATGACTATACTTACTCATATTTCCCTCATAAAATTAGGGTAGGAGTAGGTTTAGTTTAGTTTAGGTTTATTTTATTTTTCTAAATAAAGCAGTTGTGAGATTATGAGATAATATTGAGTTGTCGCCAAGGTAATAAATTTTCCTTGTTCATTCTTATCTTACTTTTCATTCTTTTCATTAAAGTTTTGTTATAAGCTTTATTCTTAAAACCAATCATTTAAAGCTTAATCATTGTTGCAAGAAGTAAGATTTGAAAGAGGGACAATATACAATACTTTGGCAAATCATAACTTTTCTTTAGTTAGAAGTTTACTTTTGCAATAAAAATCTTAATCCATTCTAAATCATTTAAGACATAACCCATTTCGATGTCAACATAATTGAAAAACATGTCAATTTTTTCTTATGTTGACATATTACTTTTCATTTTTGTCTAATTGTCTTTTTTGAATTCATGGCTTATTAGTTTCTCCTTTCTTTCAAGTTTGTAATTTTTTTTTTTAGTTATGTAATTTCACTTTTACCTTAGAATTTGATTTGCTTGGATTTGACTAGCTTCTCTTCACTCTTAGTCTTGATTTGATTTCGTGACTTTTCCAAAATTTATATGAGAGAAAATATTTCTAAGTTACGCCAGTTGGTTTACATGAGGAAATATTTACTTTATATGTTTAAATAAGATTTCATTTATCTAAAGGTCATCTATACCTAGTTTTCACTTTTCGTGTACATCAATCGTTATCTATGGGGAACACTAAAATATGTTTCAAGTATTATAAGTTCTCTTTTATAAAGGAAAAAAATTCCTACAGTCTTTACTTTGAACCCTCCCATAACCCTCCACAATTAAAAATTGTACTTTAGTAGATGAAGAGAAGACTAGTGAGGTCAAACTTAAATAGTACCGTATCTATTTCTTTAAATAGAATACCTCTCATACCACCCCGCTCTCTTCACCTAATTGATAAAAGAAACTATTCAAATATTTTAACCAAAAGGGTGATAAGAGAGTTGAAAGCACATGTGTGGGAAGTGTGTGCAAACCCATCGGGGTACTGAACAGGGTCGCTGGCAATGGGTCAATGCATACATGGTATCAAGACAACTTCGTCAGGGTACTGAACATGCATGTTGTCAATGAAACAATGTCGAGTAAAAGAGGTAATAAATGCATACTAATCCTTAAAGCCTCCTAGTTATTTTCATTGGCCAATAGTAGAAAAAGAATAAAAATAATGAGTATTCCCTATTTTTGGATTCCTAGTTTTAGAACTAGACATTCAAGTACTTTTATCCTTTAAAAAATATTTTTCTTTGATTTTGTCTTCTATGGGACCCTTAGGAGTGATGTCATGTGTGAGAAATTTTTGAAAGCTTTCATTTTGATATTTAGTAAATTTAGTCATATTATCTTAACCAGAGATAATTGCTTTGTCCCCATGTGTCACCAATTGTTGTGGCAAACAACAACCCCCCTTTATTTTTTAAGAAAGTAAAGGGGTCCCCTTATTAATTTTGGTAATGTAACCTTGATTTGTTTTTGGTTTTCTATTTCTAGTGTTTTTTATGTCTTGTTTATCCTTTTGACGTTCTCATTATCTTCCTCTCTTTGATATATTTCCATTGATATGATTTGTTTGGTTTTATTTTCTTATATAGTCATGTAAATATTTTATCATTTAGGTGATTAGATTTGTTTTCATTGGACATTATTATATCACGACAACTTGGTTAATTATTGATAGTAGTTTTAATGTGAACTCCTCATATTCACTTTGTTCTAAAACAAGATTATGAGGAATATTTTTATCATTCAATGATTAACATGTGATTCTAAAATATGATTCAATTGGTTGATTAAAATTTGCCAACAATTGAGTGTTTATTAAATCTTATGAAATTGATTTCGTTAAGTTTGAAAAAAATTCTCAAATCTCAAAATATAATGTCAAATCTAGTATATTTAGAATAAGTGATATCAATTACATTTGATTTTATTAATTAATTTTGGTTAAATAAATTTGTCGATCTTGTAGTTCATATTTTAATAGATTTTTGTTATTTATTTAAGTTATGTTTTTACAAGTGTCTATTACAGATTGCAGTTCAACTATACTCTCCAAGATATTCCCAAAATAATTCATTCAATTTAAATAATTCATATCTACAAGGCATAATGTTTGGGCAACATCAAATGGAAAATTTGTATCATTTCAGGACGCTATCTTCCATATTTTTTTCTGAACAAATGATGAAGAATATCTTCAAACAGAGTAAACCCCACTTCAGAAATCAATCGGTTTACCTTCACCCCAAACAGTTTCCTTAGAAAATGAATACTTTGGGAGAAATATTATCAGGAAGGAGGAGACATTTCCCATATTTGTTGTTACGACTAGCTCACGGGAAGCAATTTTACAAGTTGATTTCTTCGTGATCAGTGAGGAATATATTCAAACAGATGAACACCCGCTTTAGAAATGGGTCGATTTACCTTCAACCCAAATCGTTTCCTCAAAAAATGAATACTTTGGGAGAAATCAGGATTGGAGTGGCACAAATTTTTCTCAGATTAGAAATTGTGTCATTTTTTAGGAGGTGATGTTGCAAATCAATTTCTAAGAAAACAAAAAGGAATTTCACCAAACGGTTGAAAACCCATCTTAAGAATGGGTTGGTTTACTTGTTTTTGGACCATTTTTCAAAAAAATAGATATTTGTGAAGATATTGTTACTTGTACTAAGGGTTTTTTTCCGGAATTTTACCTTTTAGTCGTTTTGAATTCTGTAGCTAATTCATAATTCTGTAGCTAATAGTGAGATTCAACCTGAGTTGAGAAATTATAAAAGGTTTCATATTATTCTTGTAATAATAGGATGGATAATAGGGACAAAATTGTTGCAATCATAGAGATGCATTTCACTGTTGTAATGAGTATTCATCTTGTAGAGGATCATTCATCTATTGGATCAACATTGGAAGAACTTCTTATTTTGTATCCATTATTGAGCATTGTTGTTTATTTTGAAGACTTAATAAAGAGTTTATTCGGTCCTTGTTACTCTCTTCTTTTATGTGTATGACTATATTTTCAGCACTATTGTTGAATTAGAATAACTCATGCTTATTTCAAATTTCTGACAAGCTATCTTGCAAGTTTGGATAGAGGTAGAGATAGAATTGAAATATTGCATTTGAGCAAAAAATTATATATTTAGTTGCATATTTATCTATCAACTTAGTGTTATATTCGTTTTTATTTTATTCTTGTCATTTTATTTGGATTGTTCCAGTATTTTGACATGATATATTGGCTTAAATTCATTTCCATTTGAATTAGATATATGCGCAACAAAGATCTGATAACTATTTATTAGATAGTTGTATGTGCATATTGGTTTAATAAGTAGCAGGTTTTGGAACTATTTCCCTGGCCATGTTATTTTCATTTTATTCTAAATTCAATGATGGTTCACATTTTGTTATCTTTCTCTTGATTGGGAAGACATCTATATCTTTTCCTGATTGAGATAGATTAGAATTTATTTTTGTTGTATGCATCTTACATTAGAGTGCATCTACATTATTTTTATGAAAATTTTGTATTTAGATTAGAGTGGCTTAGTTGAGCCCTTCTGTCAACTTGAATATTGTTTTCTTACAAGCATGCTCTGACAGAGTGATTCTTTTCCTTCTGTCTGCTGATAAAAACAAGTAATATTATACATTAGTAGATAGAAGGTCATATACATATATTTGTGTACATATAAATTAGTTTATATTGTATATGAATTTAGTTTAGGATAGTTTTAGATAAGGGTAACTAGACCCATAAACCCATTCGGAATCACCAACCCAAACAGATAAGGGCCTAATTGATGCCCTAACTAGGTGATCTCCTTATAATGTTGAACATGGTTAGTTTTGGCCATCAACACATCCATACAATTCATATGACATGATATTATTATCTGAGAAGCTTCAAGAGCATTCAGGATATTCGAAGTGGTCCATAACCAAACCTGTAGTCCAACATTCATCTGAGGTGTTGGTTGTGGAGACTGCTTATCCTCTTGATTCATAGATTTGTTCGAACCATGTTTGGACACCATTTCTTGATGGGAGGGTGTGGGGGGGCTTCCTCCCATACTATTGTAATTAGGGGGATCAGATCCCCCCCTCGCAGTGGATTCAAGGGAAGTGCCCCCACAGCGAAATTTTGGGAAAAATTGCCTTATAAAATATTGTCATTTCATAATCAATCTGGACCATTCATTATAAGGTCGAAAAACTGACGGTAGAAGTTATGTTAAGGATTTTTTCCTTGGAAGACAACCCTATTTTATGTGTGAGGGAATTTTATTGTGACTGGGGGTGATAATGAATATTGTGTTCTGCGAGAGAAATAAGATGAAGTTACAATGTGTTTGTTGTAGGTTGTATCCCTTCATTTTTTTTCGATAATAAAAAGGAAGGACCTGGAAATTTCTCTGGTGGATGTAGCCCACGATGGGTGAACCATGTATATCTATGTTTCTGTTGCATTATGTATATTATGTGTTTTATTTCCGCATTTGATTTATTTTATTGCTCCGTGATCCTATTTTTATAACACCAGGAATGTTCAAAGCGACCATCAAGAGGGCACCAACATTTCCAAAGAATGGAAAAGAAAAAGAATCCCCCTGGGAAGGGCTCCCTTGGTTAGTATCCTCAAGAAATTTCACCATGGCATTTTTATGCACAGGTTCGTCCCTTGTGGGATTGTTCATGTCCAAAAAAGTATCACACACTGACTATGGAAAACTAGTGGTATAAAAACCCATGCCTTCTAGGAGGTGACTCTACACTTTCAAGGGAAAGACCAATGGTCCTTCCCAACCAATGAAGCATTTGGTCAACCACCTTGAATAAATGATCCAAAAAGAGGTGATGTTGACACAATCTAAGTCCAACTATACAAAGAAACACTCCACTAAAAAGTCCTACGAGAAAAATCCAAGAAAATAACCTTTTCAAAACTTTGGCCTAGTGAATAAGGTCTTGAGTCTAAAGCAATGAAAAAGTGGAAAGTGACCTTTCAGACAAAGGAACGGGTTGATTAAGTCCCATGGATCAATGAACAAAGGAGGGAGAAGTAGTTATCCTAACCTCCTCTGACCAGCCTTATCTGGTGCAAGCACCCACGCTTCGCGGGGCACCCTCCAACAATACTCAAAAGTGTGATATGAAATATTCCCCAGGTACCATGGGAAACCCCCCTGCAGTCACCTCTGATATCCCTAGGAAAATCAATTAAGTTCACCAACTCATAGTCAGTGTCTGTGGGGTACAGTCGACAGTCGGTATCAAAGGTATTGGAAGAGTAACTAAGCATGAAGCCTCGAAAGCATCGTGTCTCACAGAGTTAATGGAACAAATGAAGCCCCCAATATATGATCTCTCTACTACGCTCAGTTAAGGTTTGTAGTGGTTTTATCCTCGACTCTCCTTCATGTGACCTATTTTTTAACTCTTCTGTGAGAGGAGCTTCCCATCTATACTTATATGATAGTTGGGTTTGAACTCTCCATATCTCAAACTCCTATGTTTGTTTACCAACCATGGATATTTATCTCTCCAATACTAATCCAAGACCCTAACTCTAAACTTGGTTGTGAACCCTAGAAACAAATTCTAGTAGATTTTAAGTTTAGCGTTCATTTTAGCGGCTCTTCTTTACTCAAAGGGAACAAAAGTGCAAATTATGTTGTTTGAGACTCTTGAAAAAATGAAACTTATAAGCACACTGGAAAATAAAGCTTTGCACTAATTCTTCAATGAAAAAGAGTTTCAAAAAAGAAAAAATGCATGAACAATCTTTCTTGGTTCTCCTTCAATTTTTCCTTGCATGATGCAAAATGCACAATGTAACTTTCAAGAGAAACAAAAGAAACAAATAAAAGGATTTTCTTTTAAAAATTTTCTTTTGAAATTTTTTCAAGATGAGAATAAAACAAAATTCAATGCTAATATCTTTTTTCTTTTTCAAATAACAATGCAAAGAAAGAAAGAGACCTAACTAGCAAAAAATTAATTTTTTTTCTTGTTCTTTCTACCAAACAAAAACTAACAAAAGATGTTAAAAGAAAGATTTTTTGTGTGTTTTTGTGTTTAAAAAATACAAGGAAAGCACCAACGAAAATTTTCAACCCAAATACAAACTCAAGTTTCAAACATGACCATAACAGTGACCAGAAAACTAAGATCCTAAGAACAAGACTAGTCTTATAGAAGTGCAATACAAGATATCAAAAGAAGGAAAAGAAGCATCCAAATATTATTTTTCTCTTCAAATATGATACTCTATCCACCTACCAACTCCCCTACAACTATTCATCCAAAATGGAGTCCAAATGACCCCTCAAACAACCAAAATAGGGCCCAAAAAGGCTAAAAATAGTGAAAAAAACACCTTTTAGGGGTTGTACACGACTCTCTCTACTGTAAGTCATGTATATAATCTCATGTAAACCTGCGTAGATTTACATTGGTTCAGAGGAGGGCTAGAAGACTCAGAAAAGATCAAAGAAATCAAGACAAATGTTGAACCAAGGTTCAAAACATAGAAAACACTTCAAAAGAAAAACACCCAACAAGCACCCTATAATGAACTAAAAAAGGAGAATCCCCAGTGGAGTCGTCAATTTTGTTACAAGAAATTACTCCATGTGATCTTTGGATCAAAACCACAACAAATCAAAACCCAAGGAAACTTGTCTCAAACTCTAATTAAACCATCAATTAGGAATAACTACCTGTGATAACTAACATTCAGGAAAAAACGAAGAAGAGTGCACCTGGAATCCTATGTTTGGAGTAGATCCCACTTGATGTATTTCTCTATGGAACTCCTTCCCAACAAACTTCTTAAATCCTCATGGACAAATAAATATGCAGACTGCAAGAAATTAGTTATACGATAACTAACCAATTGTAAACAATTTAGATTTAATGTTAGATTCAGAATAACATATAGATAATATCATAAGAATCATAAATCAATACAAAGAATCAGACGAGAATGAAAATTATTTTCATTAATGATAGAAAAAGGGGTTGGTTACAACCTGTAACCGTTGTGGCACCATCTTGGAATTAGGCTCCAAGTTCCTTCGGCCAATGATGAAAATGTATAGGAGTACCTCCAACACTCTGCACTCAAGCAGGTCCAAGGAAGACAAAGTTGTTCTTCTTGTCAAGATAAGGTGAATGAAAATTATGGAAACAAGAGTTTCTAGGAAGAGGGGACAATCTCAGACACTAGGGAAACATGACACTTGTAGGATAATCTTCAAAATGTCAATGTAATGGTGCATTTCTTAGCCCTCTTGGTTATTCTTTTCCTCGACCCCAAGGCTCTCTTTTATACTCCATTTTGATGGTTGGAGTCATTATGTACGGGTTTTAGAAAGTTAGGGAATGAAAAATCCCGTAAAATCTACCTGAAATGTCAAGATTATATTTTTTTGAGCGAAAATTAACATATAGAGGGGTTCCTAACATGGAACCCACATGCATACGTGAATTACTTTAAGAAAAGTCATGTACACTTTGATAAAATAAAGTTTTTAAATAAGTTTTTGAGAAAGAAAAAATAAATTTAAGTCATGCAATCAAGAAAATAGATTTGACATAATCCAATAAGTCATCTTATACATGTATAGTGACAAATGACACTATAACAATATCCAAATCCATATATCTATATTCAATTTTTTTAATACTATAAACATCATTTTTTCGACTCAGCGTAATATTAAAATCATTTATATACCTTTGATTTATCGTGAAAGGAGATGTGTACATAGTTGTGATCTCTCGTGAAATGAAGATATGTTTCATTAAGAAAAAACATCATTCCTTAACATAGTATTTCAATTATACACATAACCTTCACCTTGAGATGCGTATTATTGAGAAAAAATGATTGGATTTGTACTTACATCGAAATGGAATCTAAGATTCCTTGAGATGCGTATTATTGAGAAAAATTGATTGGATTGTACTTACATCGAAATGGAATCTAAGATTTGTGTTGTTCTTGGTCAAAGTAAAAGTTATAATTTTAATCTTTTATTTTTAGTTATTAGTCCCTGCCATAGGCATAGAGGGACTATAGCGATCGATAAATCGTTGACCTGGCATTAGCTTGTGCGTTGACCATAAATATTTCACTATTGTCTATTGTTGGAACAAGGGAAGTGAAAATATCGATTTTTATATAATAAAAAGTATCATGTTTGTCAAGATCTGATTGGATAACGGATTGGAGGTCTTATTTCCGCCTTCGCTATTCCCAATGTAAAATATGTTTGCATTTCCAAAGTATTTGGTAGTATATGGTCTTTTTGAATCATAAATTCTGTTATGCATTCGTGGAACGTGGATTAATGCTAGCATTAGTTCAAATGTTTCCCTTAGCATTTTATGTTCGATGGAATACATTCTCCACGATATTGCTATGTCTGATTTTTTCTTTATTGTTGTGTGCTTTGAGAGAACAGTACTGCCATGCTGCATCGTTTCTTAAATGCTTGCACAGGCCTAGACCCTTCGATGGTCCTTACTATCTCAATTGTTTACCTAAGAGATCTACCAGTCTTAAATGTTTATTGTACAGATGCCTTGTAATAAAGTTGTGTTCATGCCCGACATCCCTGCTCTTGTGCTCCATCCTTGTTCGTTGTTTCGTTCCATGATTCTGGTTCTTGTTTGATTCAACTTTGCAAAGTTGAGGTCTTGCACTTGCAATTCAATATCTTCATGGTTGTTCCCTGGTTTGTTGTTCTTCAACTTTGCAAGATGTTGGACCTGTTGTTGCGGTTTGCATTTTTCTTGGCACTGAGGTCTTCTCATCCTTTGTTGACGGGTAAGTTTCCATGTTCTTGTTGATTTTCAATATTTTGTTCTAGACCATTTTTGTTTGTGCTCTTAGTTTATGTTCTTGGAAACAATGCATCTTCATATGGCGGATGTTGCATCCATACTTTTTCCAAAAATTGCAATGCGAAGGGATTTATGAAAAGTAGTTGGGAGCTATCAAAAGAGGGAACCATCGGGCGGGGTGTAGACGTAGTGTATGCTTCTACTCTGTGGGTTGGAAAACTGCGTCTGCATGTTTTCTTTCTGGTGAGTTAAGTTATGGTTTTATTTTTTTGCGGTCTTTCTTCTGTTTGGTTCAGTTTTCAATGTCGGTATGTTTTCTTCTCATCTTCTATGGGAACTAGGAGGGATTCAAGTTGAGAAGAAGAAGGTTTGAAGATACATACGGGGATTGGTGCACTATTTTGATTTTCTTTTTTCTTTTGCTAGTTTTTATTTTTTTCCTATGCTTTTCTCTGTTTTGATAGAAACTGAAAGTATCTAGCAAACAACTTCAAAATGACAGTTGAAAGGAAAAAAGAGAAAATAGATGTTGAGTCGTATGAAAAAGATACACAGTCCACTGTACATGACAACATTGACGTGGTTTTGCATGGGAATGGCCTTTTTAGATTGGATGCATTCTCGTATATTGTTGGGGATTGAGTTTTCGATACATTCTAGGTTCTATTGCATTTCTGGCATTCGTCAACCGAGTTATGCAATGGATTGATAGATTATTTCTTGGCCTGTTTTAAAAATGGTGATGTTGAGGCTTTGCAGTCCTATGAATACGAACTAGAATCTTATTTTCTTTGGCAGTTGCATGGAATACATGATGTGGCTACGTATTTTTCAAAGATGCAGTTGTCTGCATCTCCAGTTCTTCCTGCACATCAGAGGGGAATTTGGGGAGATACATTTTGTATTCGGTGGTTGTCTAATTGGATGAATATATCAATTGGCATATGGTCATTGACAAGAAAAACAAGATATCCAGTATTCAACAAAACTGCATCTAACAATCCATATTACATCTTGTTCCATGATGTTGATGCCCTCAATGCCCATTATGAACCACTGTTGTACAGAAAAATGTCCATATGCAATATAGAAGGTCCTCATATCTACTTGTTTGTTATTTGCAAAGACCTTCAATCGCAATGGAAACAGATTTTGGATGGCATAGATTGCTATTGTTTACAGCTGGCAACAAATGTTGTGTCTAGCTGTGGAGATAGTCAGTTTAATGAAATTTTCTGTTTGGTAGTAGCCGAGATCGATTTTCAGTCACTCCATCTTTACACTGTATAGTCCTTCTACAATGTGATTATAGGCGGCAGTGAACAGGATTTTATGTGCTTGCATCAACACCTTTGCCCATATCTCATGGAAAATTTGTCGACAGTTGGAAGTTGGTAGGAATACCTTGTGAACATGGTGCTTCCATATGAAGAAGGGAATATGGAGGGTTGCAGATTCTGTTTGCAATGGATTTCTATGGTATTCAGGGTAAATATCCAAGTTTGGTCGGCCTCGTCAGTTGGCACTGTCCATTCCTGGGTTACCGATTCAAATTACGATCGAACAATTCACATCCTGTCGTTGAAAATAGATACAACACATATCCATTATGAACCTTTACTTGGAGATATCGGTAGTTCAAGGTTGAGTGTGCATGCCACCTAAACGACATCGAATCTGCATACGTGTGGAATGATTTTTAGTGAAAATGAAAGTCCTCCTGGTTGCAATATGGGCAGACAGAGCTTGAACAAAAAAAACATGCGTAGAATTCATTTTAGTTGTGATGAGGCCATAGAGGGCTTAAAAAAAAACCGTAAAGTTATCACAATTTGAAAAAAATTATTCATCAAATTCGTCCGACTTTTGATAAGCAAATAGAGGCCTTGAACAAAAAACATAAAATAGTTTCTAAGAAACTAGGTGAGAGTGAAATTCATCCCAATTTCCACCAGGTCATCCCACCCTTGGGCAAGAAACGTAGAGTAAGTTACCACAACTTGAAAGAGGTCATGCGCGAGAGAAAAAAATACATTGCTACACTTCCTTTTAGAGAGAAACTCACATATGACAATGTAAAGAAATTTGTTCGTGCAGAACATAACATAAACATGTGCGATTGCATATCCTAGAATGGTCATGCAACTGTGGCAGTTCATGGTGTACATGAAAAACAGGAAACATTTTCTACCCATACTTCTCTGCGAAAAAAAATGCAAGACAGACCTACATGAAACAAATGATAAACACTCCTTCCATTGCATGTGCAATTTGTGAACAATTGAATTTTTCAAAAAATAGTAAGTCTTTCACGCTTGATTTGCAAGCAGAATACCTCCGGCTGACAGCCCATGATAAACCATTTTCCAGTGAGAAAGTTTGTCTTCCATGCAAACGATCGCTTGAAAATGGAAAACTGCCACAGTTTGCAACCCCTGACCGAATAAGATGTAATACACCACTAGAAGATGTAAGTGCAATTACGGAACTTGAGGAGAGACTTGTCTCTCTGCGAATCAGATTTTCTCAAATCATACCTTGGGGCTATAAGCGACCCCAAATGGGCTATGTGCCTGTTCAGCTAGATGTTGTGCAAAAAGCATTGCCACAGTTCATCAACAATACAATTACAATCGTTGTGGCTCTGAAAAGACGCTTGCAATAAAAAAATGTGTATCAGACAGGCAAAGTGCATGTGCATGTTGTTATGAAATCATTAAAGGAATTATTTTCCAGGGCCCTGTACAAAGCAGAGAACATTTGTATAAATTCCAACTGGAACAGTATTCTCGCAGAAGAACATGGAAACTCTGCAGAGACTCTTGAAAATCCTAGTGATTCTGATACAAGTGATGAATCAGAGAATGAAACACATGTTGAAACATTGGTCCATGGATTCACTGATTCACAGTGCATTTGTAACTTACAAGACAAAATTGTTGAAATCGCACCTAGCGAGGGGCAGTGTCCACTTGGAATATTCAAGGACAAATTTGTTGAGGAAATGAACTTTCCAACACTGTTCTATGAAGATCCACGTGGAACTGATATTAAAGAACGATTTAGTTATCATAAAATAGTTCGATGGGAGCTACTACATTCAAGTGGTTACTTCTTCTGTCACATAACAAATTTGTTTTTCAAAACAATGCGCATAATAGTAGAGCAAGTTTTGTCCTGCATGTGGGTCCTAATAAGAAAAGGCCAGTTACAAGGAAGAAAATTGTTGGCCAAGGATGTGAAGTACAAAGTAAACCTAGAAAAAATTCTGAAATCTGATATTGGATACATAGATTTCAAGAACATCTGCACCTCTCCTGACTATTTGCAACAAAAATAAAATAAAAAATTACAATGATCTGGCAATTGGGGCCGCCAACATTTTTCATCACATTTACAAGTGGAGAGCATTGTTGGGATCCATTGGTGGCTATCATTTTTGACCTGCATAGTAACAGGAAACATAAAAAAAAAAATCGATACACTGGAAAATGACGACATTGACTACCTCATAAGAAAAGACCCAGTGACATGTAATCAATACTATAGACATAGATTAAATTCTTTGAGACAATTGATATGCCATGATGAAACATTTTTCGAAAAAATATCGGACTACTTTTTTGTGACTGAATTCCAGAATAGAGGAAATGAGCATGACCACGCACTGTTGTGGATAGAGGCTGCACCAGTCTATGGAGCTGATAACAATTCAAAGATCGAACAGTTTGTGGATAAATACATAACATGCAATACAAATCATTTGGAACTAGACCTTGTGAAAGTCCATAGACATTACCATACAAGAAGTTGTAGAAAACGAAAAAGCTTGCATTGCAGATACAACTTTAACGTTCCACCAATGATATCTAAAAGAATCATAGAGCCAGTTAGTTTAGAGGGCATTGTTGTTGTTGAAAAATCTAAATCCTTGTTCACATTTCTAGAACAAGGAGGATTTGACGAAATGATGAGCTTTGATGCCTTCTTGACACAGGTAAATCTATTAGAAGATGAGTACATCCAAGACATACAAATAACGCTTAGGCAACCAACACTTTTCCTTAAACGAAAAATCTCCCATATTTGGAACAATAGTTTCTCCAAGGACATGCCAATTATGTGGAAAGAAAATACAGATGCATAGTACGTGTTGAATGCATATGCTACAACATCCTACTACACCTCGTATATGACGAAGATTGACAAATCTATGACATCTGCATTCAGAAAAATACGCAAAGAACATGAAAGAAATCATATTGATGTCATACAAATGATACGCACCATTGGCAATACATTGCTTAATCTTCAACAAATGTCTGCTCAACAAGCAGTTCACATTGCCCTTTCTTTGCCCCTCACTTGTAGTTCAAGAAAATGTGTCTTCATAAACACATCTCCACTTGAAAAACACACATTTATGCTTAAACCACCAGTTTTGCTGCAACAAGAACCTGGCAATTCAAAGGATGTCATATGTCTCTCTATTATTGATTATTACATCCAGTGTCCATCTCCTATTAGGCATATCTACTTAGCAGAATTTGTATCGCATTACAAAAAAAATGGTACACCCATATCAAAAAGAAAAAAACCCTCTGTTATATGGTTTGTCAAATACAATAAACATTGTGACTATGAAAACTATTGTAGAGAAAAATTTCTACTGTACGTTCTGTTCCATAAAAATGAAGAGACATTAATACATAATTTCTCTACATGGGAGGCTGTGTATGTTGCCTTTGAGACTATAGTGCATATCAATGAATCTAGATTTACCTACAATGTTAATCCAACATAGGGAAATCTAGAAGGTGCACTTAATGACCTAGAAAACCATGGTGATCATGATGAGACATTCAGAAACCCAAAAACAACCAGAACTCCTTCCGAGTTCTATGACTTACAAGTTGATTTTCCTCGTCCTCCAGCGGCTGAAAGTGAAAAACGTATCAACCTTGGTTTTCAAATTACAAAACATCCTTTCCTGATTGAAAATAATAAATACCACAGAATAAGATGTATGTTGAATCACGAACAACAATCAATTGTAAAGGACATTTCCCTTAAAAAATGGTTGAACATGAACAGTCATGTGCACGTGTTCCTTACAGGCGGAGAAGGAATAGAAAAGAAATTCACAGCCAAAGCATTGTTCCAAATGCTTATACAAATCTATGATTCAAACAATTTCTCTGATCCTATGAAACCAAAGGGCCTAATAGTTGCATACACAGGAAAAGCTGCATACAATGCTGATGGAACAACAACCCACTCTGCATTTTTAATGCCTTTTAACAAGTCACAGTTTCTTCCACTTAGAAAGGAAATTTTGGATACATTATCTAAGATTTACGAGGAATTCCAACTTGTCTTTATAGATAAAGCATATTTTATTAGCAGTCGGTTCTTGTATTCCATTGACAGTCAGCTAAGAAGCATAAAACATGTGCAGACCAAATACTTTGGAAACATTGACATGATCTTTTGTGGCGATCTTTACCAGGCACAGCCCATCCAAGATTCTTTGATATTTGAACAACCTATCGTTAACATGGAAATAGTTACCCATGACTTCTAGAGAGACAATATTAAATTCTTTGAGTTGCATACTACAATGCGCCAGACGGATGAAACATTTATTGCAATTCTGAATAGAATGCGCACAAACAGCCAAACATATGATGACTTGACCTATATCAATTTGAGGTGCTTACGGCCTGCACCAACAGATCCAACGTTCCCTTACTTGTTCTACAGAAATAAGGATGTTGCAAAGAATAATAGCCACATGATGTCTCTCATGCCTGGCAATGATATCATCATCAATTTGATTGACTTGGAAGAAGACAACCATGGAAATGTCCCACATCATGACCATTCAGTCACTTTACCTTTGCACCTTGCACTGAAATTAGAAATGCTAGTTGAAATATATGCCTGTAACTATGATTCACGTGATGGCTTGGTGAATGGTGCAGATGGAATACTGAAAGGCTATACGAAGACAGAAAAAGTAGATGTCCTTTGGATTAAGTTCCATGAACCGCATATAGGCAAGCGACAAGAAAGAAAGTTGTCTTATCTATATAATTCAAACACTGCAAGCGATCGGACTCCTATTTTGCAAATATCAAAGCCAGTATCGACATCAGCAAAGACAGGTCAACTGAAGATTTGCAAAGAGTTTCCGATTAAACTTGCATGTGCACATACAGTCCACGTATCACAAGGACTAACACTTGATAATGTTTCATTTCATCCTACTGGAATTCGGATACATGGACTTGTATACACAGCATTGTCCCATGTCAGAAGCATAGACTCCTTGTATTTACTAAGTCCTCTAACAAAAGATAAATTCAAAGTGAAACATAAAGTTGATATTGAGATGGAACGACTCAGGACCACCGCAAAATGGAAACTGCATTATGATTACCAATCCATACAAACAAATTCATCTGTATCAATTCTCTTGTTTAACACACACAGCTTAAATGCACACATGGATGATATACTGAGTGACTATGATTTAATGCAATCCGATATTTTGTGCTTGCAGGAAACACACATGGCATTATGCATGCAGAACAAACATCTCTCAAATCACAATTGCATATCAAGTTACATTACACATGGGGTGATGATACTGGTGAAAAAACATGTAACAATTTCGGACCACATACATATCGAAGAAAAGAATGTTAAACTGGTGCTTGCCAAAAAAAATTCCCATGGAACAAAAGTTGCAATACTAAATCTGTACGTTGCTCCCCATGCAACATTCTCCAACATAGTAAATGTTATTTCCAATGCATTGGACCATTTCCATCTAAACGGATCCATTGTTCTTGTAGGAGACTTCAATATTGACATGCTACAAAACACTGCCAGAACAAAAGAATTGCAAAACTACATGTGCAAATACAGTCTACTCTTTCTTTTGAACAACCCAGCCCATCTGCAAAACGCACTTATTGACCATGTCTGGTCCAATGTGCCCATTTCTCATTACAATATGTTTGTCTTAGACACATATTGGTCTGATCACGATAC
>SNQJ01S0027731.1:0-25950 GCA_010110895.2 Picea sitchensis
ACCCATCTGGCTACTCTGGTCATCATAAATCTCTACACTGTGATGATGTCCCAAAGTGGGGACATTACACCCAGGGATCCCCGAGAAAGCAATAAAAGGCTTCTCAGTAAGAAAAAGGAGGGACCCATAAAATAGATAAACTCAAGACCTAGTTGGAGGATAGGGGGTCTCATCACGAGCCAGCCTATTAGGTCCATGGGCATGTAGCAGTATGACACTACTATTCAGCGAGTCACCATGCCAAGGTAGTGGCTCTTGGTACAATAGCCAAGAGAAATGGGGGTGTCATCACGAGCAAACCTTGTCATCTCTGTGAAATGCTTGTGGGTAACACTGTCACCACTGGTCACCACGCCAGGGCAGTGTCCCCCAACTATTCTCCTGAAAGAAAAAACAATAAGATAAAAAAGTAAAAAGACATTGAATGGGCTAGGAAACATTTGCATCCATGACAAGGTGCAACTCACGCTCTTCAGAGGCACCTACAGGTAAGCCCTACATTTCCCTGTCATCATTGCACACCTTGCCCAAACATCCCCATACCATGTCATGTACTTACATGACCTAGATTGGTCTTCACCTCGAAACATCACACACCTAAGGAGAATTCGCCCATTAGGATGTCCTGAAACCCTCTCCAAACCTGGCTTGTAGAATAGCATAACGTATTTGAGCACTTGTCTGGGAAACGGGGGTTTCATGCACATGTTTGGGTAACTTGATTATTAGATGTGATTGACATTGCTATGATCCTTGTGACTTATGAGCCCATGGAGGGCGTACTTGTTATTGCTGTAGGACCACGCCCGACGGACAGGTACATATGGGGAGATGATTAGCTCGGACCTCCATAAGGTTAAAAGCCCACCAGATGGATGCTGAGACCCCAACCAGGGGCAGCCGTATACAAGAGGCTTGCATCGGAGAGAGAGGAGGACGTTCCACCAGAGACAACTTGGCAGGGTTGGACCTAGGGGGGTCTTGCCCTCCCACCATGATGTTGGCCCTTGAAGGCGCTTGACGTCATCATTTAGAGCCTTGATGTCACCCAGTTGAGGTATCCAACTTGTGGATGGATTTGGTTGGTACATGTGGAGTTCCTAAGGGATTTTGAGCCCCAACGTTTCACTTGGAGGGCTAACGTTCTAGCAAGGAGGCTAATGTCGCCCTAGGAGGGGCATGACGTCACCCTAAAAAGATAAAATTAGGGTTTTTTTTGACAATTTTGTGTAAAATTGGATTTTTTTCTCATGTAAACTGGCCATGTCGGCCTTTTTGACCTAATTTTGTAATTAAAGGTCATTTTGATTATATAAATAAGGGATTTGTCCGTTGTATTTTTTCATCATTCTTTCACTCACACAAGTGAGTTCTGAAATTCAGCCTCTTTAAGGCTTATTGTTTGAAATTAAGTGGTGCACAACTCTTGGAGGAGGCTTATCTTTGTGTTTTTTGGCATTTTCTTGGTGGAAAGTCTTCAACTAGGGCATATGCTAGATTATTCTTGGTGAATGTAAGTAAAATTCTGCAATTCTTCTTTCCTTTGAATGGTTATAGTATCTTTACTTTGCATTTTATTAAGATTATGAAATTGCTAGCTTAAAACCCTAGGAGATTAAACACATGTTATTGTCCTTATCTCAATAGCTATTCACCTACTAGATTTTGCTAGAAAACCTATCCATTGATGCATGTGCTAGAGCCCTATCATTGTAGCACTCTAACATCATTTGCTTCATCAAGCCTTTATTTACCTCAAGCTTGAGCTAAAGTAGAAGGAGAACCGCTAGGGCCTAGGGTTACCTACTTCCTAGTAGCCGTTTTCCTTCTAGGGTTTGGTGATTGAGGTCTTGGGTTACCAACACCTCAACCATCATCCCTCTTGTCCTTAGTTCACATATTATCATTTGTTTCCTTCAAGATTGCTGCTGCAAAAAGTGACTCCATTAGCCCTAAAGACGCTGATCTAGACCTTATACTTAATTGATTGATGAGATCAACCCTCAAAACTTATAGCTCAAGCTATTTGCTAACCTTTCCTAACCCTAGATTAGACTAATCTACTAACATTCTTGCTGCTGTTACAAAAGTAAGCTACAGCCAATTATTACAGCAGTAAAAGCTCCTAAAAACAATTATTAAATTTGATTTTTACATTGCCTCATTAGCTTCTGACAAGTGCTAGCATATTGCTATTGTTAGATTATCATTTTGGGTTATTTTGAAGCTTGTTCAAGGCAATAATTGTGAAGACATAATTATATATACATTGCTGTTATAGATTTCTCTTTGCTTCATCTTATATCAACTTATTGCTTTCATTGACAAGTCCAAGGTTTTACGAAGAACTAACATCAATTGTACTTGCAAAATAGTGTTTTCTTGTTGTCTTGTTCTGGGCAGTTACACTTATGCATATCAATGCTTTATTTTGTTAAACCTTTGGAACTTTCTGATCAGTGTGACTTGTGAGAGGGGATAACTTTTCTTGATATCTCAACCTTTGCCTTCTCAAATCCTCAGGTCACCGAGGACGTCTCCCCTGAGATTTCACCCCTAAATAGAAAGAGGTGTTTTATTAAGGTGACAGTGATAGGACAACCTCCTGTTACTCCAATTTGTCCTCCACTTGCCTTTCCCTCTTGGACAAGTACAAATTGCGTGATAGCATTTTGGTTTCGTTGTCGGGGAACTCTGAGTTAATTCTCGTCAAGAACGACACTTTTCATTAAGCCTTTCCTCAAAAGCCTTTACTTTGCAAAGCTTACCTGGCGACTCCACTGAGGGTGATCCCCTCATCCCTTTGATAGTTTCAAGAAAACTATCTGGCGACTCCACAAACCTCAGGGAGGTATTCCAACCGTCCCTAGTGCTTTAGAAGAAAACCTCCCCGAAACTCTCCTATAGTAAAATTATTATTTGGAGGCAATCTTCCCTTGAACACAATGTCTAGCGCAGGAACTCAGACTGTTAATCCAAACCAAGCCAATAACCAAAAGCAATGGTCATCCAAGCTCTTCAAAATGCTAGACATGACAGGTATACCAGGATACCCTAGGCAAATCCCCCCTATGTATGAGAAGTGGTTGCCTAAATTCACTGGAAATGATATAGTCAGTGCCGAGGATCATATGAATAATTTCTTGGCCTTCTTCCAGCTTCATCCCATCAATGATGATGTTGAGGATCTAGCTATGAAATTATTCTATGTTACCGTCCATGATGGCGCTAGACGCTGGTACAATGGGCTCCCTAATGCTAGTATTAAAACCATGGATAGGTTGGAGGAAGTATCCCTCAAACGATGGAGTGTCAAGGAAGACCCTAACATGTTGATAAGGCTGAATAACCTCGTGAAACAAGAGAATGCAACCGTTAGAGAATTCCATGACAAATTTGAAAATTTGATGCAGAAGATCCTAGTGAGCCATCATGCTTCTGATAGTTTCCTTGTCTTTCTTTATACCAAAGCCTTTACAGGACAGCTGGGATATCTCCTCAGAGATAAAGCCCCTTAAACAATCCAAGAAGCCCAAGAGGTTGCTACAAGGATTGAAGACAACCTTTCATCATCTAAAGTCGAGCCTTTCTCAGCCCCAAGAGTCAGAATGGATACTAAACCTAAGATAGTCCACAATGTTGAACCTACCTTAGACATTAGAGCTAGCTTGGAAAAGTTACAACTGATTGTAGATGGCATGGTAAAAACCCAAGAACTAATGATGAATAGAATTGTCAACCTAGAAAGAACTCAACAACAAGCCCCTAGGGTTCCTTACAAAGGGCAATTCTAGAAAGGGAACTAAATTTTTAGACCAAAGAATAATCAAGATATTCCCAATAATTTCTCCTCTGCAAATGTAGTAGATGAAAACCCTTGGTTGTTACAATGAAGTGAATCACATTGGGAGCATGAGTGTTCTTTCAACAATGGTGATCATGACCAAGTAAACATTGTTAACCATACCATTGAAAATCCTCACTATTGCCTCAATGTTACACTTGAAGAACATCAAGAAGGCATAAAGGAAGCAGCCAGGAAGGCTAGGATGGAGGTGATAAATAGCCTTGACCAAGAATCAAGAGAAAAGTTGAAGAAGCAGGAATTCCAAGTATATACTAGGCAAAAAGGAATGAACCAACCTCTCTCTACCTGTAAAGGAAAGGTGCGAATTTTTTTTCAAAGGCTTAGATGGACCAATGGACCCTCCTATTATGTTTACAAGCAGAGCACTTTAGGGTTAAGTATGATGGACATCCACCTTTCTTCATGACCTTATTGATCAATAACAAATGCATTAACAACTGTATGCTTGATTCAGGGGCAGGTGCTAACATGATGTCTTTGAAGGTCATGGAAAAATTGGGCCTAAAGGTCACACAGCCTTATAGGAATGTATGTGGCTTTGAGTCTAGAGCCATACCCACTCATAGGGTAGTTGAGAATGTTGAAGTATGCCTTGGAAGATACCTTGAGAAAGTGATCCACATGGATATCGTGGTGGTGGATGTCTCGGATGTGTGGGGAATGCTATTATCCAAGAAGTTTGCTGTAATGCTGGGAGGCACCTTAGAGATGGATCTCACCTATATTAATGTGCCTATGAATGATGGAACAATAAGCTGCCTCCTGAATGTGCCAATGACCAAAGTTCATGTGTAAGAAATTGGTGATGACATTGGAACTAACGAAACACATGAACCGGTCAAAGAGAGTCGTCCTGTATTTTCCCTTGAGGATATGCCTTTCGCTACAAAGGAAGACTTTGATCAAATACAATGGCTGAAGAAGGAGTATCATCAAGTCCTAAACAAATATAAAGACAAAGAAGTTGGGACTATCAAGTTATTAAAGAAAGAAGATGACATACTGATCCGACCGTCCCAGCAAGAAGTCTTCACAGCAGAATCCCACCCTCCTCCCTCAAGACAATGCACTAGGGTTGTACAAGAGACAACCAAGTTCAAGACCAAGGATTACAAAGAGGGAGATATGGTCTGGATGTGGGATACAAAGAAGGGAGAGCCTACTAATGTCAAAGGGAGTGCACAATTTTGGCTTGGACCCTTCAGAGTTGGAAGAAATTTAGTCAATGATGCCTACTATTTATCCACATTGGAAGGAAGAAGGCGCCCATTACCGATTGGTGGACACCTCCTCAAACCCCATTAGGGGTCAAAGAATTGACTTCACATGTAAGTGCAGGTAAGTAGGTAGGCATTTTGCATTCATTGTATATACCATCTGCATTTCATGCTAGAGTAGTTGTATTTCCATTTGTATATATGATTGCTTACTTTCATTTTATTGTACCATAAATGAGCTAGGGGTGATATCACCACCCGAAATGATTACTAATCAATTTTGTTGAGATCTAGCAGGTCACAGGTAATACCAGAGATGCTGAAGTTCTCATGCGCTCTACAGTGASTACATGTCCCYGAGTTGGAGCTAGATGTTATCCCCTAGCCTAGGGATAACTAAGGAGATTATGTCTCGAGGTCCACAGGTCCTAGACATGGAGTACCGAGAGACATATTGACTTGAGCCTGGCCCTGGAGGGCCCATCCTTCTTCTTCACTGCCTCCATCTTGTCAGCAATAGCAACATCCATCCCCTCAGCCTGGTCCTGAAGCAATAGTGGGTTTTGTTTTGTGAGGTAATGAGTCCGGGTATCATGATATGTGTCACTCTGATTCTCAAAACATTTGAATATGTGCATTTAATTCTCCTTTGCTTCATGACGTGTGCTTGGACTTTATGCCTTTTGACTTGTCCATACCTGGGGGGATGATAGAACGCCCTAGCAAGTTGGTTCCCTTAGGAGTGAGTTGCCACAGTGTGGGTTTATGAAAGGTCATCGTCCATTCCCACCATACTTATCACTTTTCATCATCTTCCCTCTCATCTATCCCCTGCATTGGTTTGGGCATTAGGTTTTCCAAGCTAGGAAAGGGTTGTACCTTGCCTTGTGGGAAGAAGGGGCTAAAGGCCCAGAGGGTAAAAGTAGCTGGGAAAAGCCCAGAGGGTAAAAGTAGCTGGGAAAAGCTAAAGGCCAAAAAATCAAACCTTCAGATGCTTCGCCTAGGGATCCTCGAGAAAGCAATAACCCATAAAATAAATAAACTCAAGACCTAGTTGGAGGATAGGGGGTCTCATCACGAGCCAGCCTATTAGGTCCCTGGGCATGTAGCGGTATGACACTAGTATTCAGTTGGTCACCATGCCAGGGTAGTGGCTCTTGGTAGCATAGCCAAGATAAAGGGGGTCTCATCACGAGCTAGCCTTCTCATCTTCGTGAAATGCTTGTGGGTAACACTGTCACCACTGATCACCACGCCAGGGCAGTGTCCCCCAACTATTCTCTTGAAAGAAAAAGCAATAAGATAAAAAAGTAAAAAGGCATTGAATGGGCTAGGAAACATTTGCATCCATGACAAGGTGCAACTCACCCTCTTCAGAGGCACCCACAGGTAAGCCCTACATTTCCTTGGCATCATTGCACCCTTGCCTAAACATCGCCATACCATGTCATGCACTTAAATGACCTAGATTGGTCTTCACTTGGAAACATCCCACACCTAAGGAGAATTAGCCCAATAGGACGTCCTGAAACCCTCCCTAAACCTGGCTTGTAGAATAGCATAACGTCTTTGAGCACTTGTCTAGGAAAGGGGGGTTTCATGCACATGTTTGGGCAACTTGATTATTAGATGTGATTGACATTGCTATGATCCCTGTGACTTATGAGCCCATGGAGGGTGTACTTGTTGTTTCTGCAGGACCATGCCCGACGGAGAAGTACATATGGGGAGATGATTAGCTAGGACCTCCATAAGGCTAGAAGCCCACCAGATGGATGCTGAGACCCCAGCCAGGGGAAGACGTATAACAGAGGCTTGCATCAGAGAGAGGAGGACGTTCCACCAGAGACAGCTTGACAGGCCTGGATCTAGGAGTATCTTGCCCTCCCACCATGATGTTGGCTCTTGAAGGCCCTTGACGTCATCATTCAAAGCCTTGAAGTCACCCAGTTGAGGTATCCAGCTTGAGGATGACTTTGGTTGGCATGTGTGGTAGTTCCTGAGGGGTTTTGAGCCCCAACGTTTCACTTGGAGGGCTAACGTTCTAGCAAGGAGGCTAACATCACCCTAAGAGGGGCTTGACGTCACCCTAAAAATATAAAATTAGGGTTTTATTTGACAATTTTGTGTAAAATTGGATTTTTTTCTCATGTAAACTGGCCATGTCAGCCTTTTTGACCTAATTTTTTAATTAAAGGTCATTTTGATTGTATAAATAAGGGATTTGTTCCGTGGATTTTTTCAACATTCTTTCACTCACACAAGTGGGGTTTGAAATTCAGCCTCTTTAAGGCTTATTGGGTGAAATTAAGTGGTGCACAATTTTTGGAGGAGGCTTACCTTGGTATTTTTTGGCATTTTCTTGGTGGAAAGTCTTCAACTAGGACATATGCTAGATTATTGTTGGTGAATGTAAGTGAAATTCTGCAATTCTTCTTTCCTTTGAATGGTTATAGTATCTTTACTTTGCATTTTACTAAGATTATGGAATTGATAGCTTAAAACCCTAGGAGATTAAGCACATGACATTGTCCTTATCTCAATAGCTATTCACCTACTAGATTTTAATAGAAAGCCTATCCATTGAAGCATGTGGTAGAGCCCTATCATTGTAGCACTCTAAAATCTTTTGCTTCATCAAGCCTTTATTTACTCCAAGCTTTAGCTAAAGAAGAAGGAGAACCGCTAGGGTCTAGGGTTACCTACTTCCTAGTAGCCGTTTTCCTTCTAGGGTTTGGTGATTGAGGCCTTGGGTTACGAACACCTCAACCATCATCCTGTTTATTTTTCACTAGGCTAGGCTCACGCATGAAGTTTATTCCATTTTTAGCATTTTACTTGAACCATAGACAATTGCAGTTACACCATAAACAATTTGCTGCAGTAACCAAGGTCACAAGAAGAAATACCATGCACAAGTACACAAGAAGTATCTTGGGAAACCCTTCTCAACAAGGGAAGTAAACCCAGACCAATCCTTTGCTATATTCTTCAAGAGAAGCCTCCCACCATAAACCTAGCACACAAAGGGTGCTCACAAAACCAAGTCCTGAGTGCCCAAGAGGTGCTTCAACCTAGGACAAGTACTTGTTGAGAATTTCCAAACTCACATGTATTATGTTTCCTTAATGAAATCGCAACTTTATTTATATTAGGTTGGACACATCAAAGTGGTGTCTATTGGCACAACAAGGCTGACCTCAACTCATAATATAATTAATAATTACCATATTAATTATCTTTTGATTTATCTTTCACTTTATGGTGGGGCTGAACTGTACCCTTTACATGACAATTAGGGTTATAGGTAAGTCGACTCTTAGACAATATAGCAAAGGATCTCATACACTCACTAGTGCTTAACCACTAGGCCTCCACATGTGCCTCGACCACTCGGGGCATGTCCACTGTACTCGGCCCTTTCGGGGCATGTGTCCACTGTACTGACCACCAGGGGATGTCCAAGTCAGCAGTCTCTTTCTCATTGCGTCTCACATGAGAATCATCGGGATACACACTCACTAGTGCTTAACCCTTAGGATCCGTCCACACATTAACTTTCGGTCAGAGCGATCCTACTCAGCGGATCTATATCTCACTAAGTCTCACTGGAGAATTATCTTGAGTATCACATTATCTCAACTCTCTGCGCAGAGGAGAACAGTAAAGAAACTAGTCACATGGGCTCCTTCACCCCTCCTGAGGGTACACATCGTTTCATCTCAAGCGATACACACCCATCTCATGGGCATCTTCCTTTTTCATTGGCACACAACGTTTCATCTCCGTCTCGGAAGTGCGACACACCCAACTCATGGGCATCTTCCCTACCGAGGGGCATCTAATGTTCCACCTCCATCTCAGAGAGAGACTACCCACCCATCTCATGGGAACACCCAACTCATGGGCTCTCTCAAAGCAGAGCTCGCTTAGTTTGTGTCACGGAGGATGTCTCTCCATAGCTGTAATCATCAACACTCTCTCAGCCAGGGAGGCATTCTCCACATGCCAAATCTCTCCTGTGAAATTTTCGAGCGTCGTCTTGGGTACGTAATCATCAACCCTCTTAGCTTGGGTATTCTCCACCCGAATGATCTCTCACCGGAAATTTCGAACTTCATCTTGGCGTGTCATCAACCTCCCTCTCGGTAGGGAGGTATTCTCCCGCAGGCCAAGTCTCTCCGCGGAAATTTTCGGGAACTTCATCTTGGCAAAGCGGTTTGGTGAAGATATCTACAACTTGCTCATGTGTAGAAGATTGCTTCCGCGTCTCTTCCCTTTCCTCTGCACCATGTCTACGATATAATGATATTTTATCTCCAATGTGTTTACCCCGAATCATCATGAAACACATGGTTCTCGAAGAGGAAAACACTACACAACTCACGGATTTATCACAATGAATAATGGTAGGATCAATCATGATCAAATAAATTGGTCGAGAACGGCTCCTATTTCGCCCATGTTGCCACTCGATACTATATACTCATACCGATACTCAAAGGCCACAAAGCTTTGTTTCACATTGAACCGGGGAAACCATAAAGCGGTTCCCATGGTAAAAACAATGAATGTGCTCTTAGGTCCGGTATTTTGCCCAATCTACATGTGCATGTTCACGCAAACCAAAGTGAAGTCTATCGGAGGCATATCTTTCGGGGCATATCAAGCGTGCCTCGTAAATATCTCAATACGTGATACTGGCTGCTTTATCCGATTGAGTGCGATGTACGTGACTCATGAATTGACTAAGTACATTCACTACATGCTTATGCTCGGGTTTGGTGTTAACAGATACATTAGTGATCCCTCTCGGTATTGGATCAATCTCTCCCGAATCAACATCATTCATTTTCTTCAAAATCCATCACCATGCGGTGTAGGCATGGATTTGCACTCTGTCATCCCGAACTTCTTCAATATGTCCTTTGTATACCATGACTCGGGGAAAAATCTCACCAGTCCTTTGCCATACTTCTAGTGCCAAGAAATGGTGCATCATGCACAGATCCTTCATCTGGTCGAGGAAGTCAATGTTCGCTTGCATTCAACAATAAGTCTACGAGCCGTTGGAATCGATCTATGCACATAGGGACCGAATCAGGGCACTTTCGTCGTCACCAAAAATATGATATTATAGGTTTGGATCAACAACAACACTCTTGCTTTGAAGCTCAAATATCGAAGTCATCCGTCTTCATTACCAAACTTGTAGAGGTTGCACTTTTAGTCCATACATGACTTTTCTTGAACACAGTCACATGAGATTTCTTGTTGATTTGTCTGAAATCCCTCTGGTTGCTTGATATAAACTTCTTCCTCAATCTCACCATTGAAGGTTGTCTTAACATACATCTATCTGATGTCGTTTCCAACTCATGGATGATAGTATGAATGGAGATTAATGTCGGCTTTTGGATCAAATGTCTCATCATAGACAACTCCCTACGTTTGTGAGAGTCTTAAACCCTGGAAATCTCACTTTGTATTTCTCAACACTTCCATCAATGCATGCTTGATCTTATAGATCCACTTGGAAGTCACTACAAACTTCCCATACGGTCTCTTAACAATATCCCATACATCATTCTTCAAGATAGGTTGATATTCATTTGTCATGGCATATTGTCACCTGTGACTGATGTTTCTCCATGACAAGAGAATGCACGTATCAACAATGTGGCTCATGGTTGAAGAATAGAGTCGAAACTTGTGTGGTCTCTTGCTCTCTGAGAATGTGCCTTGAGGTTATGAGTCCCTCTACCTCTTAGAGTTTGTCAAAACCCGGACATGCCTTTTATGGCCTACTGCTAAGTCCCTAGGAATATCAACTAAAACAACTGGATCAACTGTATTAATAACTATCTCCCTCACAGTTGCTAAATGCATCTCGATGGGGGATGTAGATCGATATGCTTTTCGAAGATTCCTTGTATCCCACGATGGCCTTTTCTCCTGAAGGGTCGGCGGATCTCTTCTCTTTTGTACATGTGAAAATATAGTGGGCACTTAAAATATCGAAGTGTGCAATCTCGGGCTTCACTCTGGTGAAGGATTCTTGAGGAGTTATGTTCTTCAAAATCATGTGAGGACTTATGTTTTTGAACATATCACTGTATCATGCATGTACATACAGGGTATAGGAAGACTCTGCTCATGCATCATTGCTTTGGTTGCTTCAATGATGGTTATGGTCTTCCTCCTTATCAAATAGTTTGACTCCTCCTAAGTCAAGTGACTCCCTTTGAGTCAAGTGACTTCCTTTGAAGTCAAGTGACTCAGATCCTAAAGTTGAAGGATAAACATCTTCCTTTGTTGTTAACTTGCACGGAAGAAAACAATGAAAGGAAACAACACAGGAATATCTCCTAGAGGAGAATAATGAGTACATCTTTAGAATCAAAGAAATTTAAGGATTGTTGTCCTGGCTTCCACAATACCTACTTGTAATGTAACTTAGAAATGTAGGTTCAAGGCATGATAATTAAAACAATCAAACTTGGAGTCTTCACTTCGGTGTGTTGTTCCCTCACGAATGCTGCTTAGGATCCCTTTGGATCCCATGATTTGATAAGGTTCCTTCCTCCGCAAGTACCCTCATGACAATGATACAAATAATATATACAAGTGCATGCACGAGGGTCTTTGATATGATTTCTCCATTGGCACTTGGTGATCATCCTTTGACATCTTCATGAAGAAGGTATGCAGATGTCACCTTTTGTCATCTTGTTATTTTGAAGCTAGCCCAGCAAATGGAGAGCTTGAGTAGGTGATTGTCTTCCCTGCCCTTCGTCATCTTCCTTCCTTTCTTCCTTCTATTCATCGATAGCTGTCTCTAGTAAACCTTTTTTGTATCACCCACCCGGTAGAATTTCCTCTTCAGGGGTGACACGGAAGTCTTGATTTTTAGGAACTGAAGTTGCTTGATCATCAAGCCTATCTTCCTGAGGTTTTGTTCACCATATTTTCGGATTCTTTACAAACCCTTGCCTGTGGGCTAGAAAACCTAATGTCTAGGATAGGCTAGCAGCCTTAGGTTTTGTTGGTTTTATTGCCAACAATAAGCCTTAAAGGAGTCACGGGATGCTGAATTATTCAAAAGCTCCTTGATGAAGTGAAACCCTAAAACCAAAATCTGTAGAAATTGTGAAACCCTAGGGCTAAAAATCCAAAATGCTCGAAAATGCAATCGGAAGCTTGTTGGAGGTCGTTGAAGGAATGCGATCTGTCCAATTTTCAACCCAAATGTCCAATTGTGAAGTCTTTGAAACACCTAAAAGAAGAGGTCGTCACAGTTTTAAACCCTAGGAAATGCGGTTAAAGTGGGAGGATGGTTGGTAGATGCTTTGCAATGGGTTCTTCAAGACCTAAGCTCTATCTGAGTGTTGATTTTTTCACTAGGCTAAGCTCAAGAATGAAGTTTATTCCAATTTATCATTTGTTGAACCATAGACAATTCTTGAGTTACACCAAAACAATTTCTTTGCGGTAACCAGATCACAGAAATACCATGCACAGTACACAAGAAGTATCTTGGGAAACCCTTCTCAGCAAGGGAGAGAAAACCAACCAATCCTTTGCTATATTCTTCCAAGAGAAAGACTTTACACAATAAACCTAGCACACAAAGGGTGCTCACAAAACCAAGAGTCTGGCCAAGAGTGGTGCGCACTTCAACCCTAGAACAAATACTTGCTGAAATTTCCAAACTCACATGTGTGTTATGTTTCCTTAATGGGGAAGTCACCTTTATTTATATTACACTTTGGACACATCAAGAGTGGTGTCTATTGGCACAACATGGCGAACCTCAATAACTTCGAATATAATTAATAATTACCATATTAGTATCTTTCACTTTATGGTGGGGTACACTTGTACCCTTTACATCTGAGTGGGGTTACGGTAGAAGTCGACTCTTAAATGATATACCAAGGGATCTCATCGCGACCACTAGTGCTTTCATTAGCAGGGGCATGCCCACATTAACAACCATAGGGACATCCAAATTAGCGGTCCTATTTCACTTTGCGTCTCCACGGGAGAATCATCGGGATACACACTCACTGGTGCTCAACCACTGGGATCACATCCCATTACTCTGATACAAGAATGTCCTACTCCCAGCGGTCATTCACCCGGAGTCTCACATGAGAGTCATCCACAGTTATCATCATCTCAACTCTCTGCACATAGGAGAGCAGTAAACCCATCACATGGGCTCCTACACCCCTCATAGGGGTACACATGGTTTCATCTCAATCCAGAGAGGAAACAATGTGTACCCCTGTGAGGGGCACACAGCGTTCCATCTCAGTGTCAGGAGAGGAACTACACACCCACATCTCATGGGCACACCAACTCATGGGCTCTCTCACCGGGTGCTCAGGTTTATTGTCGGGAGGGGATCTCACACCTTTGTAATCATGTACATCCTCTTGTCCTTAGTTCACATATTATCATTTGTTTCCTTCAAGATTGTTGCTGCAAAAGTGACTCCATTAGCCCTAGAAAAGCGATGGAGCCTTATATTTGATTGATTGATGAGAACAACTCTTGAAACTTATACCTCAAGCTATTTGCTAACTTTTCCTAATCCTAGATTAGACTAATCTACTAACATTCTTGCTGTTGTTACAAAGTAAGCTACAGCCAATTATTACACAACGATAAAAGCTCCTAATATCAATTATTAAAGTGGATTTTTACATTTCCTCATTAACCCACAAGGTGCTGCGGCATATTGCTATTGTTAGATTGGGTTATTTTGAAGCTTGTTCAAGGAAATAATTGTGAAGCCATCATCATATATACATTGCTGTTATAGATTTCTCTTTGCTTCATCTTATATCAACTTATTGCTTTCATTGACAAGTCCAAGGTTTTATGAAGCTTACTAACATCAATTATTGCTTGCAAAATAGTGTTTTCTTGTTGTCTTGTTATGGGGAGGTACACTTGGCATATATTTGCTTCATATTATTAAACCTTTTGGGACTTTTCGATGATTGTGACTTGTGAGAGGGGATAACTTTTCATGATATCTCAACCTTTGCCTTTTCAAACCCCAGTCATAGGGGACTTCTCCCTTGGGCTTTCACCTATAAATAGAAAGAGGTGTCTTTTTAAAGTGACAATGATAGGACAACCTCTGGTTCGTAATTTTCCATCCACTTGCCTTTCCTCATTGGACAAATTTACAAATTCGTGATATGATTCCACATCTATGTTGATCTTAATGTGATGGTAACCTGGTATAAAAATTATGAAGGCCTTTGAGACCTCACAGTATTCCACAAACATTCCCTTCTTTCTGAAGGGTTTAGCTTAGTTCTCTTCTCTTTCGAGGAATGTTATTGCAAACCTTGGATAGCCAAATATCTTGAGATGGCTTACTTGGCTTTTAGGAGGAAGCGTTTCTTTGGGGGTTTTTGAACCCAAGTGTACTATGGGATAATTTATTTTGTAGATACATTGTTGTTCTTGCCCGCCCAAAATGTTGCTCCTTAGAGTTTGAAAGGTTTAAGGTAGCTTGAAGTCAAAGCTCAAAGCTGATAGCAGGGCTTCCCCTTACTTGTCACCATAGATGGGAGCTCTTTCTATTTAAGATGGCTAATCCAAAGGGAGACGTCCCTAGTAGTCTGGGGCTCTGAAGGAAAAGGATCTAGGGTTCAAGGCTTCCAAGGTTCAAAGTAAGCTTTCCCTTCCTGGTGCGCCAAGTGGATAGTCAAAGAGAATGTATTCAGCAGATGGCTTGTTTGTGAGACAAGACAAATAGAACTAGAGCGTCTTTGCAGTGGTTACTACTTTACATATGAGCAATGATGAAAGTAATTATTGATGAAGTCGATGATTGCAATTAAAACTTATATCTTATGTCGCTTCTTCAATAAATACACAAGAGATATTGGCATTCAATGTATAAAATCAAATCCTTGTATTATCACAATGCAATAAATATCATAAATCTGCTCATATATAAATATTGTTGCTCGTCCTTCTATTGCAGATTTAGGGTGACATCAACCTAGTATTAGGTCAATTTCTGAAGACAATGAGGAGGAGCGTTTTATCAAATAAGCTTATGAAATAATCAGCAACTCAAAGCCTATCAAAGGGTGACAATGTCAAAAGCGCTTCAAGGCCAAACAAGGGTTTTAGCTGGAGTATGGCGTCACCTATATTGTTACTGGTTAGGGTTAGGTTAGCTTAGTCAAAGAGGTGGGCGTTTGGTTAAATTGACCAATGAAAATGCTTAAAACCTCTATGGCTATCAAAGGGTGGAGTGTTGTAACTTTTAGTCCAAAGCGAAGTTTAAATAAGGCAAGGCGTCATCAACAATTAGGGTTAGTCTAGGCGTTAGGGTTAGTAGGTTTTCAATTCAAGAGAGTTTGAAAGAGTTGTTTAACACAAAAGAAGCTCAACTTTTTAGGTTTGGACTAGTGCCCTAGGGTAAATGGAGTCAAGGAGTAAGGCTAATGGCTTTGGGAGAATCTAAATCTAAGGGCCGGGAGGGGTTAGGCTTGATAGTGTTGCAATGGCGGGGCCACAAAGTCAAAACCCTAGGGGAGGAGACTCATTCCGGTGTTGCAAAGCTAGGCCTCATGCTCCTCCTCTTTCCTTAGAACTCTTTGGCAAACGGCTAGTTTCAAACTATAAGTCTAGGAGGCTGAAAAGTGTTGCTTGGGGAGACGAGGCTTTTCAAACCCTAAGGTCAAACCCTAGGTGTAAGCAATCTAGGCCTAGGGCTGATCTCCCTCCCTTCAACTTATAATTCAAATCTAGCACTTTCAGAGAAAAAGAATGGCTAGTGTAGCTGTATTTGAAGCTAAGCCTTCTTTAATCAATGGCTAAACAGAGTTTTTTACCATAGGACATGAAGCCCACGACCTACTTGTGTGTTGGCTCCTAGGGTTTCAATGATTAAGCATGAAGTAATAACAATGTAACTATACATGTAAGATATTTAATCAACAACCATTCAATCAAGAAGTTTGATGAGAAAAGCACTTACAAATTCATGAAGCTTATCAAACCCTAGTTGTAAACCTTCCAATGATAAAAACACCATAAAGTATGCCAAAAAGTAGTCCTCCTCAAGTGTAGCGCCTCACTCAAAGAACAAATATCCAAGACAAAGATAAAGGGAATCCACTCTCACAAGAGCAAGTTTTGTTGTGTTCAAATGAGGCTAAAACGTCCTCGATTATATGATCTCTATGACCTTCAATTAACAAATAGGTCATTAAAGACAGCATTAGACAGGGCTGACTTAACATTATTCAATTATTTGTCACATTAAATGCTAAAATGTGCCAAAATGAGCTAAAAATGGAGGCGTCAACCCCCTATAGGGGAGACATTGGCAATTTCAGGGCATAATCAACATCAAAGGAGCAAAACATTGGACCCTCTAGGGCTTCTCCAAGCTACCACACACGCCAAATGACCCCAGCACACTGACACACGCTCCAGAAAACGTCCATCTAGTTCTGGGTGGCGTCCTATCCATCGAGGAGCCATCATCCCATCTGCCAGAGGTGATCCCCCCTAGGTCAAATCACTGCCCGCAGTCCTGATGAGAGTGTCCTTCTTCTTCTCCATGCACGGGGTCGTCATGCTGTCTTGCCTGCCGCCATCCCAACAACCATCTGATGTGCTCTGCAGCCCCATGGAGGTCAAGGCTAATCATCTCCCCATGTGCAGATCCTCTGGTACTGTCCTAGGGTTTGGTCCTGCACATCAAAGACTCGCCCTCCATGGGCTCATCAGTCCCTAGACATCATATGATGTAAATCATATCTCATCGGTAAGTTATCAAACATATGCATGAAATCCTATCATATCTTCTAAGAGCTCAAAGAGCAGTACCGAGATCTACTGTACAAAGCAAAGGAAACCAAAAGGACAACCTATTGGGCTAATACCCACAGAGATGGAAGAAGTTTCCTCGAAGGGTATTCAAGCCATGTATAATGGTGATATGGTTTTAGGGATGTCGAGTCATAGTGAAGACCAAGGCGTTAGTAGATACGTGGGTGCCTTTGTAGAGGGAATGGCTATTGCAGTCATGGATGCATTTTTCAAGCCCTTTTATTGCCTTATCTTTCTTTTATTGCTTTTTACTTCCAGGTCTGACGAAGAGGACAACATGGCTTGGTGGCGAGCTGTGATTACCCAGTATCTTAGCGAAATGAGAAAGAATTTGGCTTCATTGATGATGAGACCCCTTTCCTTGTGTACAACCAAAGGTCAACATACTGGTTTGGTGACCAGATAGTTTCAATGTCATACTGCTAAATACTATGAACATAATGGAGCCGACTTGTGATGAGACCTCCCATCCTCTTAGTTAGGTCTTGTTTTTATTTTATTATTTTTCTTAGGGTCCCTTAATTTCTTCAGGCTTTTATTGCTTTTCACCGGGGGATCCCTTAGTGAAGCATCTCTAAGTTTCATTTCTATGGCTTTTATCTTTTACGGTTGCTTTTACCCCCTTCTTCCCAAAAGACAAGTCTTGGCCGGAGGAGTCTTCCTAATGGCCAGACTAAGGGGAATGGGATGGATGGCCGAGGGTATAAGATGTAAAGTGATAAAAGTGGTGGGAGCTGACGATGGCTTTTCAAATCCCCTTGGTGGCTAACCAAAACCCATGAATACCCGACTTGCTCGAGATTACCCCATCAATCCACCCCAACAATGGTCAAGTGGATTGAGTAGTAAGATCGAAGCAGTCATCGAAATGAAAGGAACCTAATTCATATATAAGAAGGTTATAACAATCAAATATGACACATACCATGATACACAGGGACGATTACCTCATGGAGCAAGAGTCCTCTCCGTGCAAGCCAATTCGATGGTGATGGAAGGCTGATGCTAGCGTGAGGTTCGTCTGACGAAGAAGAAGAGAGATGGGCCCTCAGGGCCATGCTAAAGTCAATCACTCTTGACCTCCATGTCTAGGACCATGTGGGCCTCGGACATGATCTCCCTAGTTATCCCAGATATTCAGGATAGCAGGCCATCAGTACTCACCATGATGAATGCAATGAAACCTTTCTTATCTAAAAGTGAGATGACAAATTCTTCCGTCAAACCTAGTACAACTATAATTGCATCCTTCATCTTCATTGGGGTCTGAATCAAGTTTGTAATTGGACTCTCCTACTCCTTTGATGGGGTATTGGTAATCATGTCCAAGTGTAACTTTCTAGGGAATGTTCTTTTCTGTAAGGTAGAGAGAATGTTTCTTTGACCCATCATGTGCTTGGAAGCACCACTATCTATGAGCCAAGTATCCTCATCAGGTGACTGATTCTGAGAGGGTAGAGATTAAGACATAGTCTTCAATATTTTCTTTAATAATCTTCGTGGGTGGCTCATCATTGTCCATCCATGGCCATGTGGTGTCTTTTGTTGTTTCTCTTCTTGTATTCTTCTCTTCTAGCTAGACAATTCTTAGCAATATAATGTCATCTTGTCACGATGGTAACATTGATAAGATGAGAAATCTTTTCTCTTCTTTGAGCTTTTTGAAAGTGAATATCCTTGGAGGTGAGATTCTTTATAAATGAATCTGTTTGGGGAGTGAGATTCCTTGTGTAGGTGGGTCTCCTTCTTGAAGTGAGACCTTCTCTCTCCTCCTTTAGCATGAGCAACTGAGCTTGATCTTCATCCCTTAGTAGTCTTGCTTCTTTTCGGTTAGCTAGTCTTGCTTCTTCTTGATCACATTCTTCCAGAGGCTGTCAAATTGGATTTTCCTTTTCGCTGGAAATGGTTTGGATAGGATACCCAGGTCTTGTGAGACCATTTAAATTTGTCATTATAAGTTCATCTTCATCTAGGTTATCTCCAATTGCTTCTAGTTATTCCTTGAATTGAGATCCTAGAGAAATAGTCATGAATTGTTTCTCCTTTCGCATCTTTGTGTTCTTGGCTTGGGTTCTCAAGTTCATCTTACAGTTAATGTTCCTTCCTTCATACAATATGGTTAGAGACGCATCAAGCATTTCTTTTGGAGTATTCTTAGATGCCACTTGAGGGATCAGTGATCTTTAACCGAGTCTGCGATGGTTCTTTTGGCCCTAACCATATCTTCACGGTACTACTTTATTTGCTTGTCTGCGGGTTTTGGTACATTTTTCCTTGATGAATTTTGCAAAGGTCATTCTCTTGAAAGATGAGTGCAATCCTATACTTCCACACATGAAAGTTTTCCACACGTTCTAACTTATTGACAAGATTGGTCCTTACGGACATCTTGACTTGTAGGGAAAATGATGACCAAAAGAATTTAGAAATGCTTTCGAAATTAAACACGAACTTACTAGGAGGTCGCGGCAGGCGAATGGTGAAGATGTGCAGTTAGTTTTCTTAAAATCCAATTTTACTTTATGAAGCGAGACTGCATAAAATCTGAATTGGTACTTGCAGTGCGAGTTGCGGTTTCTTGGTTTCTAGTTTTGGTACCAACCAAAATTAGAGGGTTTCACTATATAGATTTTTGGCCATAGAAAGGTCGCTCAACTTGCCCGATAGGTTAAGCTAGGCTGAGAGCACTTCCCTAGGTGGATTTTAGGCTGAAATTCTTCTCAACAAAAACCCTAATTTTCTTGTACCAAAAAATGACGTTTCTTATCTATTGAAGGTGCTCTCTTCATCTTAGCTCAATACCACCATGCTAATTTTTAGAGAAGCTATTATGTTTCTTTTCAATTTACTAGATAACAATATCATAGGTAGGATCGGTGGGGAAACACAATCACAAGATACACAACATTTATCCTGGGTTTTCTTCCCCTATAGGGTTTCCCAGGAAAAACTTCCTTAATAGATTGCCAATACAATTACTTAGGGATAAAAGATCAAGCGATGAGAGAATAACCAGGTGAACTGATAAGCCTCTCTGCTGTATACATAGCTTCTAGCTATCTCAAACGCTTTTTGAGTGACTTTAGTGAGTGTGTTAATGAGGCTCTTTCCACTCTTATTTATACTGGCTGGCAGTACAGGTGGTGTGGTGTCTCTTCAACTGGGCAGGGGGCCGACCTCTTCCATAGTGGCTAAAAGCCACTTTAATTAAACCAGAGTGGACTTCTTAATTATCAGCATATAATTAGGATTTGACCTATCCACAAAAGTAGATTTGGTCTAATACAAAGCCCGACATGATCAATCCACAAAGGGAGATTGGTCTGATGAATAATAGCTCAATAATAAGTAGAATATTCTTTGTAGTTACAATATTTCAGCAAACGAAACACAATCACAAGATACACAACATTTATCCTGGGAAACTCTCACGGGGGAGAAAACCTAGCAAAAACTTCCTTAATATAGATTGCCAATACAATGCCAAGATAAAAGATCAAACAGTAGAGAATAACCAAGACTGAGCAATGCGCCTCTCTCTTCCTTCTCCCAACTACAACTATCTCCAAACTTGCGCACTTGTTGAGTGACTTTAGTGAGTGTGTTAATGAGGCTCTTTCCACTCTTATTTATACTAGCTGGCAGGCGCCTGGGTGGTGTGGTGTCTCTTCACTGGGCAGGGCCGACCTCTTCACTTAGTGGCTAAAGCCACTTTAATTAAGCCCGGGGGTCGACTTCTTAATTATCAGCATATAATTAGGATTTGACCTATCCACAAAAGTAGATTTGGTCTAATACAAAGCCCGACATGATCAATCCACAAAAGGGGATTGGTCTATAAGATAATAGCTCAATAATAAGTAGAATATTCTTTGTAGTTACAATATTTCAACAAGCACGCTCCCAAAAACACTCCTATAAGGAATGTTCAAGAAGCACGCTTCCTAGGGTGCTTTCTAAATGCTCCCTCTAAGAGCATGCTTCGGGAGTGAAGCACTTTGGGGGGGAGATGCTCCCCTGCAACATAGGTTTGGATTGCAAGATTAGTACAGAATATAGTTAACAACGATTGGATGCATACATTTGATACTTGGAATGGAATAGCTTGTACTGAATGACTAGTAAATCTAAATAATGTCTATTAATATGAGGAAGTAGGAAATCCAATTTTTTTTATCAATCATTAGGTTAAATTTGACTGCAAAGTTTGATGTATTATCAAACATTGTATAGGGATGGGAGAAACAAGGAAAAAATATGGGGAAAAAAGTCTTCCTTGATGAATATATGATGGAAACTCTTTTAAACTAATATTTAATGCAGCATCAACAGTGGAATTGATCAGATCAGACTTGTATCCAATTTTAACTGTATTGTGAACATTTACTAGCGACGTCTAGATCTCTTCCCTTGCTTGAACATTCTCTATATGCAACTACACTAGGTTTTTTTTGGAAAAATACGTCTTATATTTACAGAAAAATGATTTCTTTTGTTTTTGGAGAGTCACTGACACAACAGATATGTGATAGTATATTGAAGAGACAGAACAGGATGCAAAGAATGCTTTGAGGAGAAATAGACATATCTTAGACAGATTAACAGCTGAACTGTTGGAACGCATAACCATTTCTGGCCTGGTAATTTCTAGCCATTTCATTTTTTTGTCGAGTGGCTTTATATGGTGTTATGTAATGCTATTTCTTTCTGCTTCATGAGGTTATAAAGAAACTAAACAATGGTTACATTATTTCTGATACATTTTCTTGGAACTCTAGTCTAATATATCGCAATTTTGTGCCCGCACACATGAGATCATTTTGCAAACAAGTGTTTTACTCACAACTTATATCAAAGTGTACAAGCTTGTTGTTTCTATTGAACTGTGAAATTTTGAAGATGAGAATTTTATTTCAGTTGATCTAAATTCCACGGTGAGTTGTAGGATTGGCAATTATTATTCTATATAGGTTAAATGTTCTTATTTGGCTCTCCCATTTGTGGCCATATTCTATTTGGTATAGCTACGATCAAATTTACTCCCTTACGGATATTGAAATAGAGAATTTTTCATCTTCAATGTGTAATCATGTGGTTTAAATGTCAAGTTCTTAGTATTTGTCTTGGATTACTATGCTAATGCTCTTTGCATTTATTTCCAATGAAACAGATTGTAGCTTTAGTGTTTTGTATGCTTTATGTTATTATAGAAATAAGGTAACGGGTCTATTTACTAATCATGATCTCTTGACTTGAAAATCACAATTAAGTTTCAACCCTATATTTGTGTGGATTGAAATTATTAGCTTACTGGTTTCTTCTCCTTGACAGGAAGTGCAAGAAATAGTGAAATCAATGAACCCTGTAATGATGTCGGACCTCATGCAGATGCCAGATCTCAACCTTGGCAACATGGTTTGTTTCTTTATTCATGCTATTCTTTATTGGCTCTATCCTAGTGTCCTTGTGTGTTTTATAAAGGCCAAAATAAAAAGGAATTTCTATAAAATTGATGATTAGGCTTGTTAGAGTGATCTTTTTTGGAATTATTTTTTATTGGAGAAGTTTTGTGCCAATTTCTATTAATAATTAATCTGATAGTTTGGAATGAGATTCTCTTTTAAAATAACCATGTTAGAAATGGTATGGCAGTAAATAATATGTGATTAACATTATAATCAACATATTATAAAAATAACCTAGTGTACAAGCAGTGTCCATGGGTAGAATAAGTACCCTAAAAATGATAACAATAATGATATAGCTTGTTTACAAATGAGTCTTATCCTCTTTTGATCACTCCTTGATTGTGTATTTGATGGTTATGGAGCATACTATCTCATTATGATGTGGTTTTGGTATATATGCTTATCTTGGATGTGCTACATCTTGTTCTTGGAGGATGGGTCTAGGCCCCCAAGGGTATAGATGAGGATGGTGTTAGGAGGTGGATGTTTCATGTTGTTGGAGATTCCTAGTGACTAGGTTTGTTGATGTTGTATTGTTGGTTTGTCACTAGGAGGGTGTTCTACATGGTTCTATTGTATTGATGTATGGTGGGGACATACTTGATGCTAGATAGTTAACACTTTTCTCTTATGATGTTTATGTGGTTAGATGGATGTTTCATGGTAGTGCACTTTACCTTGGTGAGATTTCCCTAGGTGATTTGACTTGACATTGTAACATTTTCTAGATATCTCCTAGGTGGAATGTGTTCGATGGTGTTAGTACCCTTGTGAATGTACTTTTTCTTAAGTTTGAGTTTGAGTGGGGGGGTACTACATACATCTTTGATGATCAAGCCTTTTCTAAGGTTTGATAAGGTATTTACTATTTATCATGTTATAGTCCTCTGGTGGTGCACCCTAGGTTCAAATCTAGGTGGATATTCTATTTTATTATTGTGTTGTTATCATGGTGGTATTTGCTAGGATATCTAGCTTGTTTCCATGGTACAACACTTGTTGGAGAGCACCCCTCTCATTGGCACACATGTTCACGTCGATTTAATCAGTGGGTAACTATTGGGAGGTTGGACTATGGTTTTATTTGAGCGTTAACCTTTGTGCACACATGTTGAAGTTGATTTAACCATTTAATGGTTAAATTAATCCATCTAATTTATTTGAGGTTAATAACTTGAGCACCTTGTTATCGCCCAAACTAGTAGCCTTTGCAGAGGTGCTATTGGGGATAAGCACTGTTGATGATTGCAGCTTCATGAGACATTCTCTAGATCGTACTCCTTTGGACTGAGTTGAGATGATCTGTGAGAATGCCTATGTGATAGGTGAGTTGTACTCCTCTGGATTGAGTTGAGATGAGGTGTGTTGGTCTCTTGTCGTGCTCCTCTGGACTGAGTTGAGATGACTTGAGATGGTCTCCTGTCGTACTCCTATGGACTTAGTTGAGTTGACTTGAGATGGCTCTTCAGTTTGTACTCCTATGGATTTAGTTGAGTTGATATGTTTGAGAGTGATGTCCCTTGTGGTTAAGCACATGTGGACTTGTCCCCAGTGGCAGAGCACTAGAGGATGTGTGTAAGACCCCTTGCTATATTGTCAAAGATTAAGACTAGTGTGAAACCCTAATTTGTATTGCGGAAGGTACAAGTCGGCCCTACTATGTAAAGATAATTAATATTGTATAAAAGATTAATTATATTATTGAGTTGTACAAGTCGGCCCTATTGTGCCAAGTGACATGTCTATTCGTTGAGTTAGGTCATGTATATATTAGAGAGATAAATCCCCATTGTGGATCATCTCACTCATACATACTCAACACATGGTCTGAAATTAGAGAGCTGTAATTTAGTGCGCACTTTTCTAGGTGCTATGTTTCTCTGTCATAGAGCACCCTATTGTGTGCACTAGGGTTTTGTCATGAGGGCCACCTTTGTTGGCACTTATATTTTCAGTGGAGAGGGTTTCTTTTCTTGACAATATAGCAAAGGGTTGTTGGGTTTTTCCCTTGGTTGAGAAGGGTGTTCCGAGGATAATTTCTGGTGTTTTGTGCATGGTTATTCTTCTTGTGATCTTGGTTTACTACAACTATTGTATTGTTGCTGCACTGTTTATGGTTCAAGTTCATGCTAAAACAAAAATAAAATACATGTGCTGGAGCTAGCATAAAAAATTCAACATGGTATCAGAGCAGTGTTCTTGAAGTTGACCTATTGCGCAATCAATGAATGAAGGCCGTGGAATTTTGAGGGCTGCTAAACCCCTGCCATTGGTGTAAGGAAAAGGCCATACCTTCTCTTAAACCCTGTGTTGAAGTTTAAGACTGGCCGCAGGCCTATTAGCTTTGGTCGAGCCTTGTTTAGGGTCTTATAACAGAGACCACAGCATGGAGAAGCCCCTCTAAGGCTGCCACAACTAGAAGGATCCCTAACTGTAGACTTAATCACAGACAAAATTGTAGACTGAATTTTGAGGGAGATCTGAGGCAGGCTCTGAGGTATCTTGGAGGCAGTTTGTGTGGCAAATCTGAGGCTATGACAGTAAGAAACTTGAGGCAGTTTTAAAGTTACTTCTGAAGCAGCTTCTGAGTTAAATCTGAGGCAGTCCTGTGGTGTTTTTGAGGCATCCTCTGTGGTGGATCTGAGGCAGCTCTGTGGTAGGTCCGAGGGTAGTTTCAGGAGAACAAAGTGAGTTTTCTATCAGCTTCTATAAATCTGTTCCAAGAAGGTTTGAAGTACAAGTTCTGAGGGAACTCCAGGCTTGTTCTGAGGCCCATTCCTTGACAGAGATAAAGTGGTTGTTCTGAAGCAGTTTTGTAGTAATTCTGAAGCAGTTTGTGTGGTGAATCTACAACTATAACAAAGTGAACAAAGGTAGATCTGAGATCTTCTACAGGTCGAATTTTCTGAGGAAATGAGGCATACTTCATGTGAAGTTTGAGGGCAAAGTTTGGAGCCATCTTTTGCATAACCAAGTGAAGATTGAGGAGCAACTAGGCTAAACTTGAGATTCATCTTGGGCACAAGTTTCAGGCTTGCTACAGGAGGTATATCTAAATCTGAGTTTGAAGAAATTTTAAGTAAATTTCTGAAAACTTGTTTCAAGAATGATCCTTGACATGACTTTTGAGTGTGTGCTATAAGTGCACCTTATTCAAGCTTTAGTGGACATCGAGGAGACTAGACTTGCAACTAGTGATGTGCAAGGTTCTCATTATGATCATCACTATGCGAATCATTGTCCTTTGTGGAAGAAAGGAAAGCAACATAAGCTACCTCAAAAGAAGTCAAGGAATACAAGCAAGAACGACGAGGAGTTCTTCACTATCTCAGTCTTCTCAGGAGGACCATAAAGCAAGATTGAGCGTGATTGTAGACTAAGGAAAGTTTTGTACTACATTCCTTATTTGATTTCATCATTACTCTATAGTAGCTTGCATTTTATAATGAAGGGTATTATCCCTGGTATGGGAGCCCTCATGACTTGGACTATTATCCCTGGTACGGGAGTCCAAATTTTC
>SNQJ01S0027731.1:62587-77637 GCA_010110895.2 Picea sitchensis
GGAAGATGCATTATTTTATTATTTCTATTTATGAGATCGAAGGCATGCTTTACATATCCAAAATTCACTATTTTACGAATTGTTTAAGAAGGAATCTATCTCGGTCCTCTTCGGTATTAAGAGCTACTATGAAACTCAAAGGCTTTCATATTGGTTATTGTTACATGTAAGATCAAATATGTGTAATGCACATATTTTTTTTAAGGCTTATATAATACCAAGGCCCACATGAGACCTGGAAAGGATGCAATATTACTAGCCACTATTAAGTCTCTTGTATTCTTCAATATGGTAGATGTGAACATTGAAGTGGTGATCTAAGAGACAAACTATACAGAAGTTACCAGGCTTCAACAATACCACTGAGTGTTGGAGCACAAATATAGGCAAAATAGCGGTGGGAACTATATATGAAAAAATATAGAAAACCTGCAACTAATTGTTGGAAGTACGACTGTCGTTACACCAAAACCCATAGGTGATTGGTAAAATCACCACCGCCAGATTTTAAGGATCCACAAGAGGCGATTAGTCCCTTGCCACGATACACCAGGGAGCGTTGACTACTTTCAATTTCGTGCAACAATCTCTCCCTCAGCGCGATTCGAGTGTGTATCGAACTCGTGACCTCTAGCTCTGATACCAAATGTAGATTTTAACCTTGTACAATATCTATTGCAAACAAAGATTCAGTAAAAGAACAGAAAAGATACAATGAAAAATACAAACATTACATAGAGATTTTTCCCTTGGAAACCCAAACCGAGAAAACCAGCATATTCTATATTCATTCATGTATAATACATTGTTTACAATACAATATACATATAGGAGCCAACGGCATCCAAAACCCTAACCCAATGAACTGGATTAGTCCACAACCCTGATTACTTGACCGGAAATAGAAAACCATCGACACAAACCATGTGCCGAAAAACCACCTAAATATGTGACATGCTTCCCGAGGCACATGACACTACTACTCGTGCAAAGAATATAACACATACAGATAAACCTGGCAATGTTTGTGCTGCTATACAACCCTGTACCACAACATTTCCTGAGGTGTACACGATAGTCCTTTAGAAAACCCGCATATGTATGGTACTCTCTCCACCGAGACCCACATACACGTACGGAAAACCTGTACAGACACTTTCGTATAGCGTTGAACTTCACTCTGGCTTCAATCCTCTAAAACCCACCTAAGGTTGTCTCTGCTCTCTCTCATGCTTGACCTACATGATCTCTAGATGGAAGTCCATCTCCACCTATCCAATATCTTGAATCACAATCCTTTGTGATCCAACCCTCTCAGCATCAACACTTGACATGATCTCTAGATGGAAATCCTTCTCCACCTATCCAAGACCTCCTTGAATCAAAGTCCTTCTTGATCCAAGCCTTGATCTTGGCATCTCACCAAATATCTTGATCTTGGAATCTCACAAAATATCTCTTGGCATATCACCAAAGATATCAACCTTGTCATCTCACCAAAGGTCCCTTGCTCTTGGCATCTCACCAAAGATCTAGACCTTGGCATCTCACCAAAGTTCCCTTGCTCTTGGCATCTCACCAAAGAGCTGAACTTGGCATCTCACCAAAGGTCCCTTGCTCTTGGCATCTCACCAAGAGTCTCTTGATCTTGGCATCTCACCAAAGATCCTCTCCTTGGTCTCTCACCAAGTGTCTCTCCATCTTGGCATCTCACCAAAGATCCTCTCCTTGGTCTCTCACCAAGTGACTTCCTTGGAGAAAAAATATAGGCAAAAGAGCGGTGAGAACTATATATGAAAAAAAAATATAGAAAAGCTGCAACTTTCCATACTATCTAGCTTTCATATTCTGGTATCAAGCCATCCAAAAAGACATCTTGGCAGTTGATGTTTGCGAGACTGCAACCTTAGAATGCAAATTGTGCGTTACAAATCATGGTGATGTGTGGGATGTAGTATTGTTTCATGTGGGTGATATTTCCATACTGTTTCTTGAGAGCGATGGTGATCAACAACAATACATTACAGTTGCCAATATTATACCAACGAACTGGATAGTGGGGGTTGTCTATGACTCTAGAATCTAGCTAGAGAGTTAGACCCACAAATCGTTTTATATAACTATCTCTAGTTTATAATCAACAAGACCAACATTTTCTACGTACTGAATCAAGTTGCTAGGGAGTCTTAAAAGCATAATTCATTAATCAGTTGTTTGATTGGTTTCCTATTCTAAAAAAATCATTCATCCAGTGATTCATACTTGAATTTATTTGATACCTCCAAAACAAAAACACAAAATTCTAAAAAAATCATTCATCCAGTGATTCATACTTGAATTTATTTGATACCTCCAAAACAAAAACACAAAATGACATCTGGAATAACCATTTTTCCCAAACTAATTTTTATTTTATTAAATGGAAGATGATCTAGATTCGCTCTAGCTTGCCACAACTTTCTTCAACCAAATCACAACTATAACCCATTGGGATGTTAATGTTTATGCTATTATTATAGTTCTTGCATTCTTTCAATAGATAAGAGCATCATAAGAACAAGACCACCGAGAAACATATCTACAAGAGATAACATTTATCCTGGGAAACCCTTCTAGGGGAAGAAAACCCACCGTAACTTCCTTATCATAAATAGATTATATAATGTTCAAGAGATAAACCAAAACTAATATGTATAGTCCTTCCAAGAGATGCTTCACTCTTCTCCCTCTCCAACTTGTAATTGCACCTTGCCTCATAAGAGAATGATAAGGAAGTTGTGTCTTAAACGCTGCACTAAATTTCCCTTTATTTTATACAAGCATGGCATGCGGAAGCGTCTCTTCAATATGTATTTACTTAACTGGTAAGTAAAACCCACTTTTATTACATTCTCGGGTCTCTTATTAACCTGGGGCCAACTTTATTCTTCCTATTATAATTGTCCTGTTGGACCAACTAAAAGGATTTTATCCTAATACATTACCGGCTACGATTAATCCATAATGGTGATTAATCCTATAAATAATATATCAAATAATAATAAGAATACTCTTTGTAGTCACATTATTTCAAAACTTCCCCAACAAGCATTGCATTCCTTCACTCCGCATCGCAGAGAGGTCTGCATCATCACACTGTGGAGGACAATATCACAATATCATCTCGAAACATTGGCTAGCATTTAATGAAGCCATCGAAAAGCTCTTCATCGACAACATATTCATTCTCGAAAGAATGCTATCACTATCCGACTCAACATGTATCAGCAAAATCGATACCCTCATCACGTTAAATGCATAATACTACATCACTCACCGTCACAGCCTTTGTTAGTCGATAGCCCAAAGGTCACCACATCTGATTTACGCCCAACAAATAGTAATTTAAGAAAGGAATACTACTCATCCCTATCAGCCTCCAACAACCAGGTCGGATGAGGAATCACAACGCCATGCTTCACGCCCAATAACCAGGGATGGATCGACGCGGATGGAATGGAAATGGATGGAGGAATGGAATGGACGGAATGAATGGACGGAAGGAATGGAGGAAAGGAATGGAATGGACGGATGGAGGAATATGGAAGGACATGGAGGAATGGAGTGGATGGACGGATGGAAGGAAATGGAGGAAAGGATGGATGGACAGGAAGGAATGGATGGAATGGAGTGGAGGAAGGAGGATGGAGGAAATGGAATGGAGGAAGGAATGAAAGAAAGGAATGGGAGGGAATGGAATGGAATGGAATGGAATGGCATGGAAAGGCAAGGCTTGGAATGTCATGGAAAGTGAAGTAAAGTGATGGAATGGAATGGAATGGAATGGACGGAGGATCGGCCGGATGGATGGAAGGAAATGGAGGAAGGATGGACATGGAAGGAGGAAGGATGAATGGATGGAATGGAGGAAGGAAGGACGGAATGGATGGAATGGATGGATGGAAGGAAGGAAGGATGGATGGATGATGGAAGGAATGATGGAATGGAATGGAATGGCCATTTGAAGGAAGGAATGGAAGGAATGGAATGGAGGAATGGACGGATGGATGGAAGGAAGGAATGGAGGAAGGATGGATGGACGGATGGAAGATGGATGGAATGGAGTGGAGGGATGGATGGACAGGGGATGGACAGGGGATGGATGAACAGGGGATGGATGGATCGAAATGGATGGACAACAACAAGTAAGAATAATATCCTTCTTTGATAATATAAAGCAATAGCATGAAATATCATCACAAGAGTTTCTTTAGAGCCATTACTTATAATTTAGCAAAGATTAAATGTATGGAATACAATATTTCAAAATGAGGTCAACACTCTTAGTGTTGTGACCAAGAATCCTTCCATGGCAACCCTCGGAACTAACACACAAGGTTTCCTAGAGGAGGTGTTAGTTGTATTTGGTAAATGATTACGTTAAGAATTTACCTCTATGTCCTCACATGCTATCAAGTATAATATCTTTTACTGCACATTCTCTATCCTGTAATCCAAAGTCATCAACTTGTCAAGTGTGTACCTTTGAATCTTGATTAATCAAACTGAGCCTTGTCCCCAGAGAGTGAGAGTGCTTCTTTCATGGTCTCCTTCACTAAGTGATGAGCAAGCTTTCTCTAACCTATCTTCATGACAAGACAATACGCTTTAACTGACAAAAGTTTAAAGTAGGAGGGATGTTTCTCCTGTTTTGGGATCAACTTTCAATTCTTCTAATAATTTGACCATAGCTTAAACATGCAAATAATCGAGTAATGTCATGACAAATAGATGTATACTAGAATAATCACACTGCCAGAAATATTCCTTTGAATGTGTTGGATCTTTGAGGATCCTTCGATCTATGGCAAGAGATCCCTCCTCGCAAATAATCCTTAGGGTTTAACCCCATTAAAAACATATGTAAGTACATACCTTATATAGTATTTGCAGGTAGTGGCAACATCTAGCAGCAGCGGTAATCATTGCCAACTCTTTGAGAAAAATTCAAGGGTGATTGCGACTGGTCTTATGGCTGCAACTGTAACTGATGTTGCAATTGCAACTTGTTCTGAAACTGCAATTGCAACTAGGGGTTTTATGAGGAAACCCTAATTTTCAAACTCAAAAGTTTGAAAACAATCTGATCTAGGGGTGGTAGATGCCTCGGAAATGAAAGTGAGTATACCGGGTGTACCTGCACCTCAAAAATTCAACTTCTACCCCCTCAAACTTGACCAACAAAATTATGGACTAGTACTTCTAGTACCGGTTCTCTAGTACTTCTCGTTTTCTGGTACCAGTCAAAAAAACTAGGGTTTGACTTTCAAGAGAATCTAGCCACTGAAAAGGTGAGCTCTAAGTGCCAAAATGATCCTTTGGGAGGGCGCAACTTTTTAGGTGGTTTTAGGCTTGAAAATATTCACTTTTTCAAACCCCTAATTTTTTGGTACTCTGTATCAGTTGTTGGATATTTTTTCCTCTTGCAAAATATGCTTCCTTTCCAAAGTTGGCTCTGATACTATGTTAATGCTTATGCCATTATTATATTTCTTTGCATTTCAATAGATAAGCACTATAAGAACAAGATCACCGAAATACATACATCTACAAGAGACACAACATTTATCCCTGGAAACCCTCTAGGGAAGAAAACTTCCTTATCATAAATAGCTTATCTTTTGAACATTGTATAAGATATTTATACAATGTTCAAGAGATAACTCAAACCAATACATAGTCCTCTAAGAGATGTGCCACTCTTTCTCCCTCTCTCCAACTCCTGTAATTGCAAAATTTCTGCCTCTATAAGAGAAACCAAAGCTAAGTGAGTTAGGTTCCAACGGCCTTTATTTATACAAGTTCTCGTGATGTGTGAAGGTCTCTTCACTCAGTGTGGCCGGGACTTCTTAATCCTGGTGGGTAAACCTACCTTTTATTAATTCTGGCCCTATTAACTCATAATGGGACTTCTTATTCTGCCTATTATAATTGTCTGTTGACCAATCCGCAAAAGGGGATTTGGTCCTAATACAATTACCGACATGATTAATCCACAATGGGGATTAATCCTCTAAATAATATATCAAATAATAATAAGAATACTCTTTGCAATTACATTATTTCAACACTAGAGCCACCCATCAAAAGATATAAAACAAGTAGCAAACAACCAACCAAAAAGAAGGAGAAAATTAACGAGATGTATGCAAAGAACTTTGTGAAGTTTAATCTTTATTTCATTATTCATGTTCCATTCATTTTTTGTTCAGGGATTTGATGATCTGTTGATAATGATAGCAAAAGTGTTTGATGTTGATAGCAAGAGTGTCTTACAAAGTAGTAGAAGAAACGAAACAATACTAAATTTTAATGGTTCTTGAAAAGTTCTCTCAAAATAACTGATTTATTTACTAAGTTTATTGTATAAAAAGTCTGAATTATATCAACACTATTCAATTTTCTTGTATACAGATAACAACCTTGTGCTTCACTTAGTCTTTCTTCATCTTCTTTTCATGTTTGTCTATTCTATGTATGAGTGAAAATAACATCTAGAATAGTTAAAGAGACTAGTCCGAGTTCTAGCAAGGATCAAACGCATAAAAAAAAATATAAAATGTATGAGTGAAAATAACATCTAGAATAGTTAAAGAGACTAGTCCGAGTTCTAGCAAGGATCAAAAGCATAAAAAAAATATAAAAAGAATGTAGGGACTATATAAAATAATAAAAATCAAACGTATACCTCCAAAGTATTTTCCTTTGTCATCGTGGTTTTATTTTCTTTATTTTTCTTTCAATACAATATTCAAAAATTAAAAAAAAAAAATATCCCCAAACAACGTTTCATTTCTTTAATTTAATTTCAATACAATAATCTTTGTCTTTCTTTTTATGCATTATAATAGTTAAACTTATTCTTATATTAATTGCAATATTTTAAGAAAATGTAATTAAAATTCATTTCACTATGGAATTTCTTGAAAACATTAACTAAAAAAATAACATGTAATTTACTTCATTTCGTTAAATTAATTTTAACCCTTTTTTTTATTAATTTAACTAGCACTAACCAAATTAATTTTAGTTTGTTTATTTTTATTTTTAACTATTTTATTTTAGCATTTGTAATTTAAAAATGTCACTAACTGTTTTTATTTAAGTTCAATTTATAAAAGAAAAAAAATATTAAAAGTTGTAAAATACATATAAAAAAAAAAAATATTTGCAAAATCATAATTAAGAGATTCATGCTTAGACTTTTAAGTTTTAGGGTCTAATGTGATTTCCTTCTAGGGATATAAACTCAGGGTACCATTCCCGCCTCTTCCTGCCTAGCCTCACGGGAGGTTGAAATGTTGGTATTGAAACATTATAGTTTCATATTTTGGCGACCATACTGGGGAGGACCGTTCGATGGTTCTTTCTTCTGTTTTAATTATTTCAATCTAATGACCCTTGAAATAAAAAAGAAGAAGAAAGTATTGCATAAACTTTCATCACTCACTCTTGTTTTGTCTTGTTCTAAGTCTTTTAAGCCCTCTATTCTCTTCTCCATCTGTGAGAAGGAAGATGTTTAGCTCTAGCCAAACTTATATGTCTCAACTGATTGGAAGCATGTATAGTCATTGTAACCATACGGTCTCAACTATTGATATTATGGTAGTTGCAGGAGGTATCAACCTCCATGTGTAACCTATGACTAGACTAGAATATTCCAGAAGCTAGAGAAACCCTAAACATATGAATATAAACCCTAGAAGACAAGTCGACTCAATAAAAGAATTAATATTAAAGTATTAGCCTCTAAAAGGAAAAGTCGACCTAGACAGGTGACAAAGAACACTATAAATAGAGGGAGCTAGAGTTCATTTGGACACACTCTCATACTCAAGTCAAATAGTGAGCAAGTCTAGAGGAGGAGTGCAACTGCAACAACTGTTGTTGGGCATTGGTCTTGTTCTGTGGTTTGGGACTTTCTGTTTGGTGAGATATCCTTGGAGAAAGGTGCGTTATCTCTTGGTTATTTGTTGAGTCTAGTACTTATCTGTTGGTTATCTATTAAGGTTATGGTGCTCGGGGGTGGTTGTGTGACAATATTTTGATATTATCTATGGTTAAATGAGCACATCTTAATAGGTTATGGGCCAACACCACCTTCAGGACACTCTAATCGTTGGAAGGTAAAGTGGAAATTCTTTGTTAAGATTGTTGTGGCACCAATTGTAGCTGTAAATAAGGTTTCTGATCTTGTCGATACAACAAACCCTAACCTAAGTTTATGGGCACTTCAAGTTAGATGTTTGGCATAATTCCTAGACATTCTAGTGCGCCTTAGCCTATCGCACCTCTTGGTACCTTCATCTAGCAAAAATGTCAAGGTTGAATTTTTGGGTCAAATTCAAAGTTTGATTGGTCAAGGTCAAAGTCAAAGTCAAAGATAGTCATGACTTACTCCATGAAGACAAAAATCACGCTAGAAGGAGATTCAAACTTCAAAGCATGGAAGACAAGGATTGATCTCATCCTTGCCAAGAACAAGGTTCTAAATATCGTGAAGGGAAAGATTGTGGAACCATAGTTTGAAGCAGGAAAAGAGAGGGAACCTCAGAACATTGCAGTAGTGGAGAAGTTCAAGGACAATGACATCAATGCTATGAGTATCATTATGGACTCTATCAAAGATCATTTGATACCATACGTATCCAATTTTGACTCATCCAAGAAGATGTATGATGCCCTAACTAACCTCTTTGCAGTCAGAAATATTGGACAAGCGATGAGTCTGAAGAATGAGCTTTGTGACACAAAGATGACTAAAGATGATACTGTAGCCTCATACTTTGTAAGTATTTCTCAATTGAGAGATCAACTACAAGCCATTGAAGAAGTTATTCCAGAAAAGGAAATTGTGAATACTGCACTTAATGGTCTCTCTAGATCATGGGATGCATTTGTTGCAAGCATGAACACAAGGAAGGAGTTTCCAACACTTGAAGAACTTTGGACATTTTTCTCACAAGAAGAGACAAGGATAAACTCAAAGGAAGAGGATGCTCAATCCTATGCAACAAAGTTCAAGAGATGTGGAGGTAAGAAAATATTTGGTTAAGGAAAGAAATTCAATCACAAGAGAGATATGTCAAAGGTACAATATTATGGATGTCATGATTATGTCCACTACAAAAAGGATTTCCATAAACTAGAAAAGAAGAGAAAGGAAAGACATCATGCGTCAGATGCTAATGATGAAGAACCTTCAAATAAAGTCAAGCATGAAGAAACAAATTTCTTCCACTACTCAACTCTTACAGGATCCTTTGAAGATGACATGTGGCTAATCGATAGTGGAGTTTCAAGACATATGACTAGTGATCATGAAAATATCTCAAGCAAGAAGGAAAATGAAACCTCTCATAAAGTGGAACTTGGAGACAATAACTCTTATGCAGTCAAGGGAATTGGAAAAGCTTCTAACAAAATGGAATCAGGTAACAATGTTCATCTTAGCAATGTTTTATATGTTCCTAGTTTGTAAAAGAATTTAGTATCTATTTCTTGCTTGGAATACAAAGGAGATAGAATATCCTTTGTCGATGGAAAAGTTCTTATATGGTCTAAAGATTTAAAAATAGAATATGCTAGAGTTATTGGGATACATGAAGGAAGATTGTATAAAAACCTAGGTCAGAATGCTCAAGCCCTTGTACATGATGAACTCAATCCTAGTGAGTTATGGCATAGAAGGTATGCTCACCTTCATTATGAAGCATTTCCATCTCTAAAATAGATGGTTGTAGGCATACCAAAACTACAATCAGTACACAAAGGTATTTGCATAGGATGTGCACTTGGGAAGAATATTAAGAAGCCATTCCCTTGTAGTGAGAATAGATCCAAGGAGATTTTGGATCTGATACACTCATATGTATGTGGTCCTATGCCAGTGAAGTCTCTAGGAGGCTATGAAGGAAACAAGCGTTTCTTAATGAACAACTTCACTTTGAATCCATAATAAGATATATAATAATAATTGATTGTAAAAATATGATGATATTACAAAGATAGGGCCTACCTATATATATATATATATATATATATATGCCTTTTAAGGTTTTTTATGAAGAGTCATGACCTTTTATTACATTAATGTTTAATTTTACTTTATTTATTATTTTAATGTCTTCATATCATATTATTTATTTATTGTAACATTTCCCTTCCCTTACATTTTTCTTTGTCCTCAAAGAAATGGTAAGGAAGGATGTAACTGGCGAAAGTGCTCTAACTCCCATGATGTGTCTTCTTTTGATAGATTTTTCCATTTAATTAGATATTCCTTGATTACTCGAGAACATAATCTCTTTTCCGATGTGGCGATAATGACTTTGGGCTCTAAAATGATTCTTCGTCCCTCATCCAACATAGGAAACACAGTTTGTGCCTTTTGTTGTTGCCCCAAGACTCTCTTTAGACATGATACATGAAAAACGTTGTGGATACGACTTTTATCTGGTAAATCCCACTGGTAAGCTACATGACTGATTTTTCTATTTATTTGATATGGTCCATAAAATTTTGGAGCAAATTTATTATTCCCATGTTGTTTAAGGGATAAATGTTTGTAAGGTTGAAGTCTCACAAATACCCATTCTCCTACTTCGAACTCTCTTTCTGTTTGGTTTTGGTCATCTTGTTGCTTCATTCGATTCCTTGCAACTGTTAAGTTTTCTTTGAGTAACTGAAGGATTTTCTGACTTTTGTCTAAATGGTCTTTTACTAATGCAAATTTTATGTGGCCAATGGCCAAATCCTTCCACGATGGATGTTCATAACCATAAAGAGCTTGGAATGGTGTCATTTTAGCTGATGTGTGATAAGTGGAATTATACCACCACTCAGCAAGGTGCAACCATTTATTTTGTTTGTCGGAGATAAAACACCGAAGATAGGTTTCTAAACATTTATTCACAACTTCTGTTTGACCATCTGTTTGAGCGTGGTAAGCTGAGCTCATATTGAGAGAGGTTCCGATATGTTTGCAAAATTATCTCCAAAAACTCCGTTTAAATTTGGAATCTCTATCGCTGACGATAACCTTAGGGAACCCATGTAGTTTGTAAATATTTTTACAGAATATTTCAGCCGTTTGTTTTGCTAAATCTATTTTTCTTACTCCAATAAAGTGTGCATACTTGGTTAGTTTGTCTACTACTACTAATATTTTATCTTTTCTATCAGATATGGGTAGTCCTTCAATGAAATCCATCGATATTTCTTCCCATTTTTGGTTGGGAATGTGTAATGGGTGGAGTAACCCAGGGGTCGACACATTTCATTCTTGTTCCTTTGACAGAGATCACGTTCTGCTACATATTTTTGAATATCTGCACTCATCCCTTTTCAAAAAAATGATCTTCGTGCATTATAGTATGTTTTGAAAAATCTGACGTGATCTGCACGTGCATTATAGTATGTTTTGAAAAATCTGATGTGACTTGCAGCTGGGCAATCATGAGATTCTTGAAGAACCTTGGCTTTAAATCTTGAGTTGGTATTTAAGTAGATTCTTCCTTTATAACATAAGATGGTGTTCTTCCATTCAAATTTAGGGTATTGATTTAAATTGTCGATTAAAGAGCAAGTCTCCAGGTTTTTTGCATACTCGGTTTGGATTTCATCCAACCATTCTGGAATGGCTATTGATATTGAAAAAAATTGTGTTTCTTCATCTTTTCGAGATAGGGCATCAGCCGTGATGTTGTCTTTTCCTCTTTTATGTAGAATTTCCATATCAAACGTTGCAATTTTCTCTATCCACTTTTGTTGTTTGGTTGACAATGTTTTTACTGGAGATTGTTATGATCTTTGTGTATCAAGAACTTACTTCCCAATAGATTTTTTAATTGATGCATGATGGCAAGCATTTCCTTGTTGTAAGTGGATTGTAAGAATTATGTTGTATTTAGTTTCCTTCTCTCAAAATCTATTGGGTGCCCATATTACATCAATAATGATCCAATTCCAAAACTTGACACATCACACTCGATGGTGAAAGGTTTGGAGAAGTCAGGTGTTGATAATAGCGAGCTTGTGGACATACTATTTTTTAAGTTTTTAAAACGTTTTTTTTGTTTAAATTCCATTGGAAATAATTTTTCTTAAGGAGATTTGTTGGGGGGGAAGTTAAAAGAGCATAATTCTTGACAAATCTTTGATAGTCTCCTACCAATCTTAGAAATCCTCTTAACTTGGATATGTTTTTTGGCTTAGGCCATTATGTGATTGCCCTGATTTTCTTGGGGTCTACCTTGACTCCTTTTTTGGATATGATGTGACCAAGGTACTCTACTTCCTCCTTGCCAAATGTAAATTTTGACATTTTGGCATAGAATTGATTTTCCTCCAGAAGAGATAACACTTGTCCCAAATGCTTGATATGATCCTCCCATGTTTTACTGTACACTAATATATCATCGAACAAAACTAGGACATGTTTATGTAAGTATGGGTGAAATAATTCATTCATTGTCGCTTGGAAAGTGGTGGGGGAATTAGTTAACCCAAAAGGCATCACCTTGAATTTGTAGTGTCCTTCGTGTTTCTGGAAGGCGGTCTTGGCTAAATATTCTAGTCTGACTCTAATATGATAGTACCCAAATCGTAAATCAAGTTTTGAAAAATATCTTGCTCCATGAAGTTCATCCAACATTTCGTCAATAAATGGGATGGGAAATTTGTTTTTAATTGTTATTTTGTTTAGCCCTCGGTAATCTATGCATAATCTGAAAGATCCATCTTTCTTTCGAACTAACACTACTGTAGCTACATATGGACTTCTTCTTTTTGTGATGACACCACATTTTAATAGGTCTTGGACTAACCTTTCTATCTCTGTTTTGTGGTGATGAGGGTATCTATATGGTCTAACCATGACTCGACTTGATCCTGGTTTAACTTCAATTATGTGTTCAATTCTTCTTTGATGCGATAACTCCATGGGAAGGTATTGAAATACCTTCTTGTGTTTTTGAATTAGATATTGGACGTCTGATGTTCTAGATTCATCTTGTTCTGATTCTTGTATTTCTATGTTGTGGAATTGGATGAAGTATGTAGTTGCTCCTTTTCAGATCATTTTTTCCATTTGTTGTGACAACACAACCTGTGTTTTTGGAGGTTGGAAACCATATAGTTTATAACTTTTCCCTTGCCACTTGAATTGGATGAAATTTTCTTGGTGATTGACTAAGTATGTGCCCAAGGTTTGTAACCATTGGACTCCTAAAACCACATCTACTCCTCCCAGAGGGACGGTGTAGAGTTCTAATTCCAAATTGAAATCTTGGATTTGGATTTTCACCTGATGGCATTTTTCAACATTTCCAATTTTTTTTCTGTCTATGACCATTACTTTCATGTCTGGGACTGGATATACAAATAATTTGAGTTTCCTTGCAATCTTGATATTGAGTAAATTGTGGTTACTTCTAGTGTCAATTAGTATGGTGACATTATTATTTTTTATATGTCTTTTTAATTTAAGAGTTTGTGGTTGGGTCATTCCCGTGATGGCTACGAGAAATATTCTTGGTGTGTTGTCTTCTATGAGTTCTGAAGTGTCATTTTGGAAATTTTCCATTTCTTCATTTATTGATTTTGCTGAGTCTAATTCGTCGCTTTTTTTCTTCTTCACAAGTGTACAATTTTTTTGAGTTATCTTTGATCTGGAACCTATGTCTTGGGTCCCATTTCTCTCCACATCATTTACATTTTCCTTATTTTATCGTTTGGGACTCTAAATTTCTTCTTCAATCTTCACATAGATTGGGTGGTATGTATTTGTCATTTCCTATGGTATGAGGTACACTCCTTCTTGAGTAAACCTTGTTGAATCTTGATTGGCATTATAGTTTTTCTTCTGCGGATTTTTCCTTGTGTATTGTTATTTCTACCATAGTAACCTCATGTAATCTTAACTTGTCTTGGATATGTGGCTTGAGACCACCTATGTAATACTAGAGTAATTGATCATCAAATAGTCCAAATACTCGGGTCGAGAGAGCTTCCCATTGATGCGTAAATTCATTTATGTTGCCTTTTTGTTGTAATCCCGTGAGTTTTGAAAAAAAAAAAAATCTGAGATGCTCTGGAATCTTTTAAAAAATTTCATTTTTGAAAGATTTCCAATTATATTACTGAATTCTTCCTTTCCACCATAGATACCAATTGTATGCAGTGCATTCAAGGTACATGGATGAGTATTTGACCTCCTCTTCATCCGTTGTCATGTTATATATGTGGAAATATTCTTTAGTTTTGTTAAACCCGGCTACACATTGATTATCATCTCCATTGTATTTTGGGAGTTCTATTTTGGCTTTGGGTGGGTATAACATTAACAATTAGTATTGTGATGTAGGTTGGGAGTTTGGTATTGAATCGTGGAAAAGTGGAGGTAGATTATATGTGCTTGAATCTGATTGTTGGTGATTCAAATTTTTTATAAGGTTTAAGAGCTCAATATGTTGTTCTCCCTGATTTTGCATTATAACGGTAAGGTTTTGCTTCAAATCCTCTGTTATTGCTCTTTTCAAGTTACCCAATCCTTGTTGTAAGTTCATCCCAAGCTCTTGAAAAATATCATATTTGAGATCTTGTTTTAGATTGGTTATGCCTTGTCATAGCTTAGACGCAACTTCCACGGTAATTTTTTCTTTAAGGTTAAGCGTTAGATATTTTTTGAGTGCCTCGTTGTTGAGCCTTGTTTCTTCTAGTAACCCATCATGAGTTTTTTGTATTGAATTTTCGAGTGATTTTCTAATGATTTTACATTCCTGGTCTATTTTTTCCACTTGAGTTTTTAATTCTGGCATCCTTATGGTGTTTGGGGGTGAGTATTTTTCTGTAATTTTGACCTTGCTTGGAATGTCCCCTTTTAATTAAATAATTGTATGTAATTTAAGGAATATTAATTATATATAATATAATTATATTATATAATTAATGGGGGGGTACTAATTTTTAGAGTATGGGAGTGTTGAGCCAACGGTGTGGGGGAGGCTACG
>SNQJ01S0027732.1:0-29824 GCA_010110895.2 Picea sitchensis
GAGAATGAGGATAAATCGAAGTTTCAAATAAACTTTAGGAACTTATCACGAGCAAATCGACCTCTGAATCCACCTCATCATTTGATTTGTAGAGCCACTTCCAACTGGTCCGTACTGGTAGTTTTTGCAGTGCAGAGTTTTGAGCCTTCAAAATTTGAAAACTGTTAGAAAATCTCATAAAGATGAATCCTCGAAGGCATCTTTTAACTAACCATGGTGCTGAAAAGAAGGCAGACATGAAATCAAAGTTATGATAACAAATCATGGTAAAAGATGAAGGACAAGGAGTGCACTACGAAAACTCTTGGTGAGTTGACAATGCTCCCTTTTCAAAAATGATTTGAACATTAAGCATAGGACAAAGGGATAGCATGGCAAGGCTATGGAGGCATAAGTGATGAGGGTGACATGTCAAGTCAAGATAGTCATGGGGTGAGTCAAGATTAGTGCCAAGTCATAAAGGGGGTTGAAACATAAGCCAAAAGTTTATGTGAGGATCAAAACTTGAGTCACGACTTACGCCTTTATTTATCAAGATAACCTAAGTAAATCACACCTTTAAGAAACAAATCAAAATCAAAAAATATAAAGGCTTAGAAAAATTAAAACTAAGGGCTAAATACCCAAGGAAACTTAGTGTGATAACATTGGCTCCACAGGGGATGGCATGCTCCCTGTGAGATGCCAAGAACAAGTAGTTTTAGTGCCTTATCCTAGGGCTATGGGGTCAGTTATTAAAACAAAAATAAAATAAAGATGATATTTACAATGGCATGGAAAGCCACTCATGGCTCAAGAAAAGTACTTTTTCAGAAAATGCCCATTGACAGGGCCACGAAAAAATTCTTTATCCTCCAAATTCTGCAACTTGTAAGTGTTATTTGAAAATACCTCAGAAATTTTGAAGGGACCGATCCATAAGGCTTCAAATTTACCGTGATTGCCTTTGTCTTGCTTTGGTACATCCCACTTGAGCACTATATCTCCCAGCTGGAAATCCTCTTTATTTACCTTCTTGTCAAAATCCTGCTTGATATTCTATTGATAATCATGTGCTTTATCCAGAAGCTTCTCCTGAGTCTGTTTCACTTCTACCAGATGTTGTATTCTTCTGATCATATCATTTGGCGCTCCTTGGTATTCTTGGAAGAATTTTTCCATAGGCAAGGCAAGATGAGAAGGAAATATTGCCTCAACTCCATACACAAGCTAGAAAGGAAATACCAAGGGTTCTCTTTGTTGTCACTCTGTCAACCCAAAAAGCAAATTTGAGCTTTGAATCCCATGCTTTCTTGTTGTCCTCTAACAGTATTTTGATGATCTTTATAACGATTTTTTTATAGGACTATGCCAGTCCATTCCCTTGAGGATAGTAAGGATTTGAGTGGATCAATGTCATTCCAAACTATTCACAGAACTGGATCAATGGTTCAGTCTTGAAAGATGCAGTATTATCAGTGAAAATTATGTTTGGACAACCAAACCTCGCCATAATATCCTCATGAAATCCAATGATCACTTTGTGGGAATCATTCCTTGTAGGGATAGCTTCTATCCACTTATTAAAGTAATCCATGGTAGTCAAGATCCACCTATGTTGACCACTAGAATCAGGATGAATTTCCCCAATAAAATATATGCCCCACTACTGAAAGGGTCTTGAAGCTACCACATGATTCAACGACAAATACTTGAGCTACTACTTTCCAGAGAATTTCTGGCACTTGACACAGGCTCTGATCTTAGCACAAACATCGGTGAATAGACTAGGACAAAAGTACCCAACCCTGAGAATCTTATATGTTGTGGTTCTCCAAAAATTATGCCCCCCACATAAACTATCATGAAAATTAGACATAATATTTTGGACTTCTTGTGGGTCTAGGCATCTCAAAAGCACTCCTAAAGGATCTTTCCAATACAAGACTTGATCAATAAGACAATATTTAATTGTTTTTAGATTTAAATCTCTTTCCTTGTTATTTTCCATACCGTCAGAAGGATGCAATTTCTGTAGAAATAATATAATGTCCTTGTACTAGATGCAACCTGCCAATGGAGGGCTGACTTGAGAATCTTTATCAGACAATTCAGCCTGCTGATTTTCTGATAAAATGATGATGAAATTTACCCCCAAAGTTGTGCAATTAGATTCATCCAACAACTTGGCTAAACCTTGGCCTTTAAACAATCCAAGTATTTTAGCAATCAACTTGCTCCTTTTACTGTCTATATCAGGATGAATGAGAATTTCCATTACATAAGTTGATGGGACATATGCAATGCCTCTTGAATGAAGCACATAAAATCTGAAATTCTTGATATATTTGATCAATGCATAGGCTTGCTTATCCATTATGTCATACTTTAATTCAGCATCTCTCAATGCTCTATTGAAAAAAGCAATGAGCTGCTCTAACCCTTCGGCGTTCTTATGCAATAAAACAGCTGCTACTATGTCAAATGAAGCAAAAGAAAAAATTAGAAAATCCTTGGAGTATACTGGACTAATGAGCACATGGGCTTAAGTCAAGGCTTTCTTTATTTGATCAAAATAATTACGGGATTCAGCAGTCCATTTGATTTCATTTCCTTTTCTCAACATGGTTGTAATATACTTTACCAACTCAACAAAATTTGAAACAAACCTTCTCAAAAAATTATTTTTTCCCAAGAAAGACTGAACTTCATTCTTTGATCTAGGGAGTGACAAGGTTTGGATAGCTTCTACCCTGATAGAATCAATCCTTACCCCTTCATCTCACACAATGTGCCCCAATAATTTTCCCTCCTTCATGGCAAATAATGACTTGTTTGGGTTTAAAGAGAGACCAAATTTTTTGCATTTCAAGAATACCTTTTTTAAATGATCATAATGTTCTTTATCAGATAGTGAGAACATTGTTATGTCATCTAAATAGATAACTACAAACTTGTCTTTCTCTCCAATAAAGGCTATGTCCATGGCTCATTGAAAGGTCGCTCCTGCGTTCATCAAACCAAAGGGCATCTTAACGTACATAAATGTACCCCAAGGAGTGGTGAAGGTTGTCTTCTCTCTATATTCTGGAAAGACAGACATATGATTGTAGCCAGAAAATCCATCAATCATGGACATCCTAGATGCACCTGTCACACTCTGCAATATGTGATCCATCCTGGGCAAGGGGTAATTATCATTTTTAGAGCTTCTGTTCAGATTCCAGAAATCGACACAAAGTATGATTTATCCATTATCTGTTATCACTGGGACCAAGCTGGCCACCCATTCAGAATACCTCAAAGGAATAATAATTTTATCATCAAAAGTTTTTTTACCTCTTTTTCCACCATAGGCAGCACCATAGGATTTATTTTTCTCAACTTTTTCCTGAAATTTTTGGTCACTTCCTTCAATGGGATCTTGTGCTCTATGATTCTTGTGTCATATGTTCGGAGATCTTCATAATTCCAAGAAAACACATCAGAAAACTCTTTTAACAGCTCAACATATTCATCCCTCTGTTCTCTTAACAGGTTTCTTGATAACTTGACATATTTTGGATCCTTTTTTGTACCCACGTTGCACTCAGTTACATAACCATCATCAGCTGACCCTTTACCCTTCACTACCACATCATTTATGTCAAATAATATTTCCAAAGGAACTAGTCCTTTTGGAATGTGGTTTCTAGGTAGCTGAACAATATGATGATTAGCAAATTTTTTTAGAAAAACATCAGCATGAGGATTATTTTCAGAGTCATGATCTTGATCAATGTGTAATGCAGAAAACTCATCAATAGTCTCAAGGAATATTTTGATCTCAATATCATCTTCAAACACCTTCCAATGCTTGACATTTTCAGGTATAGAGGGTCTGTATTTGACTTATACATCATACTTGAGTTTAGGTGGCAAAGAGACTCTGAAATTGCTTTTTGAAACAACCGAAGAATCAACCATGATATTCTCTTCTCTTGGAATAAATGAAATTTTGAAATCTAAGAAAAAACTATCAACTAAGTCCCACACTTCATTCCTATAAGATCTAAGTCTAGGGTGCTTAGTTTGATAAAAATTTTTATCTGATGAACAATCAATTTAGCATCCCCAAATACTTATGTCTTGATCCCATGTCTTTTGCATCCCTCAGACCCAAAACAAGAGATTCATACCCTGCCACGTGTGGTAGTTTCGAAATTATGGCTTGTGACAAAGATATAGTCTCTTGAAGATTGATAAAGACCATCGACACTAGCACATTCCTAGAAGAGAACCATCAAAGAACATATTCAAATAGAGGTGGTTGGAGGCTTCACAAAAAGAAATGGACTATTTTATGATTTCAAAAGGAGGTTCAGGAGCATCAGTGACCTACAAGATGTTGGATCCTAAATTGGTATCAAGTGAAAAAATAGGATGATTGGTGGGGTTTTGCTTTGTCACTAATAATGGCAGGCCAATTGAGCTTCCATATAAAGTCTTCTATGCTTCCCCAAGCTTACAGGAATGGTAGCATGTGTGAGGTGCATCATAGGTTCCCCAAGTCTTTTTATCCAAGATCTTGACAAGAGCATGCCAAACTTGGGGAACATCAGCCACCATGATATCCATGACTACACTTTTCATGGAAGCTGAAATAAGGTCACAACTAGATCTTTAATGATCCCAAGACACTTCACTTTCCTAAGTCAAAAGAATATAAAATTCGATGAGTCTTTGTGATTTCTAATCCAAGATCATCCATGACAATTTTGGGTATGATATTGTGGGATGCTCTTGATTCCATCAAATAATTATGCATCACACCTTATCATGTATGTTCATTGATGTATAGAAGGGAGGAGATTAATCATCACAATATCTTCTATCAAAGGTCTAAGATGTGATTCTTTCATCATGCAAATTTACTGAATTAGTGGTATTTAAAGAAGATTTGGGCTATAACATTTTGGAAAGATATCTTTTAGTTACCATTTTATCAATTCCAAAAATTGTATAGGGATCTTGATTTTTGGATCTCACTCTCAAAGTTGAAGGAAGGTGAAGATTTTAGGATCTCTTTGGCCTCTGGGGTAGGATTTCTAACCAAAAATTGGGGGCTTTGAGTATCTTTTTCTTTTCTTCCAACTGTCATAGCCTTGGCATAATTTTATTTTTTGGTAGGTTGATCAGAGGCATCAGTCTTTTCCTCATTCTTTTTTGGATCTCAGTGTATCATGGGACTTTCAAACACTTTCTCTCCCTTGATTAATTCATTTATTTGAATATCCATCAAGAATTTCTCATATGCAGATTGAGTCAAGTGAGGATATGGGGATGTGTCAGCTAAGCAATGAATCTCAGGATCAGCTTCTTACTCCTCTCCTTCTTCACCAGCAACAAGGTTGTTTTGTAAAAGAGTTTGGAACTTTTGATCATCCCTATCTTTGTTTCTACGATCTCTTGGAAGGATTTGAGGGGAATTAGGTCTCTGAGATTACCTCTGTCATCATCGTTTTGATTATTTTATAGAGTTTGTTTTCCTTCAGTTTTAACTTCCCCATGTCCCGTGAGAAAGGGATTTTAATTTGGTAAGTTCATCAACTTGAGGATGGACAATAAATCCCGAGAGGTTGAAGCTTGGTTTTGTTTTTGCCTTTCTCTTGCTCAGTTTCCCCTAATTTTTTTGGATGCCACTATGTTACTCTCTACCTCCAAAGGTTGTATCTTGCATATGAGCTAATGAGCTATATCTCCTTTCTCTCATTAGAAAACCAAGCTTCGAGTCAAAACCAACTGACATAGAGTGATTTTTTAGAGAGAGGTTTTCATGTAGGCTTTATCTGTGAGGATCTTGTGTACATTTTGGTGAATCTTTTAAAGAAGTCATAGACAAAATCTCCTCTTTCCTCTTTGGGATTCAAACTTCACATTGATATAATACAAAATTCCTTTTTATCCCCCCAATGCCACAAGAAGGCATCATCCAAAGCTCCAATCCCAAAAATAGATCCAGGGGTCAAACCTCTGGCTCCACTTCCTTTACTCACCATCAAGGTTTTGGAAAGCAGATCTCATCCCCACATCCTCGTTTTCAATATTTTGATTTTTCAATAAGCGTATAAAGCTGACAAAGGTGTTCTTCAACAATTATTTCTTCTTATCCAATGAATTTGGGCATGTATTTTTATATAATCTCTAGCAAGGAGAGCATTCATTGGTTGAGGTAAAAAGAGAGGGGCATCTTATAGCCACTATGGCATCAATCCTATTCCTAGGAGGGTTAGCGCTTTCCTTTGAATTTTGGACTCTAGGTGAACAAGGAGATAAACTTGGCTAATATGTAGCTTAGGAGAAAAGGGAATGTAGGAAGGAGGAATTTCAGTTTTCTGTGTGAGAATGTTGAGTCTTGGAAGAAGATGGTATCAGTTGTAAATAGGATGAGGTTTCCTCTCCTTTGGTATGAGTAACTTTTATAGGAGGAGGAGTAGAAAATCCTAAGGTAGGAAAATATTCAAGACTCTCAAGTCTAAACCACTTTACAATGTCAATGGAAACAATTTATTTCAGAATTTTCTTCTTTCAAATCGGGTTCAAGAGGGTATTCAATAGGAAATTTTCAGAGCCAAAGATTTGTAGATACTTCATGGAAGGTAAAGGAAGATGCCGATATAACTAGAGTATTAATATTGGAATCAAGCAACTGACCAGAAACACTTGTTGTGGCAACAAAAGTGATGAGAAACACCTTCTTGATTATCTTCTGGGTCAATACCGGTGGACCAAAGGTAGTTATTAGTTTGACCTTGTGTGTATGCTTCCTTTAGGAGCCGGGGATGAAACGATAGATTAAGTCGGTGCAAGTTGTAATATTCAATGTACTGAGTTCCAATGAACCTTCAAAACTAGTAAGCTGGCCGTTCTATCCCGAGGGAAATGTCTTCAATCCGTTCCCGAAAAGGGAGCCAATGATACTATCACTAGGAATCACCTTGATTGCTAGAGGTAAACCAATACCCATAAAGTTATGTAAATGTGAATGAGTTTTAAAGAGGTCAAATGGACAAGACTCAAGATAATAATGTTCTAACTCAAATTCTAGGCTGGCACAGGAAATTGAGGTCTTGATTAACTTAGGTCATTAGTGGAGTAAATGTGAATGAGGGAAGACTTTGGTGAGGAAAATGTGAGGTATGCTATGGACATCGGTCTTCAAGCAACCTAAGGAAGAAAAAGCCAAACACAAGATCTTCTTGAATTCGAGGGATTTAAAATGAAGAACCTCATAATAATACTATAATCAAACGGTATCATAATATCACTACAACAATCAATGTGAATCGTGAGAATGAATATATGTCAGAGGAAAATAGATGGAGTAAGAAAGTTGAATTAGATTAATCATAAAGTCTCAAATCAAGTACATAACCAGTTAACTGGTAGCTTCATCAAAATATTACAAAATAGGAACTAGCTCAACCATTCCAACCTACTAAAGAATTTACACTATCTATTTATAACAAAAGTGAAGGCAAGATTTGGAGGTGAGCTCGCCTTCCTCCCATGAAAATCTCCAGATAGTATTTCATATAACAACTTACACTAACAACTGTGCAATAAAAAGGGAAAATGTTGTGTGATCCAACCAAATTTTAACTGAGTTGATATTCTTTGATGAACATCTCCCTTCATGACAAGAATCCTTTAGATTCTTGTAAACTAACATCATGCTTCCAGATACCATCTATGCCTCAAGAATCCTTTAGATTCTTGTAAACTAACATCATGCTTCCAGATACCATCTATGCCTTTCTCCACATTTTCATCCACTCACAAAGATGATAATTCGGACCCCTTGATTACTGGTACATGTTGGTAGCGTCTTTCGGTAGAACTCTAGGTAGCGATATTTTGTAGTGCCTCCACCAAATTCCCTATAATTCCATAGTGAAACCTCCAAAATAGGCATGATGAATGGGTAGCGTCGGGCATGTGTGGCTCTATGCAGAATTCGACCTCTGTCAAAATTTTGGTAGCGCCCACCTATGTAATTCACTCTCTGTCAAAAAATTTGTAGCACCTGCCTGTGTATCTACGTGCAATTAGGTAGTGCCCAGTTGAATTGGCAACACCATCATTTCACTGTTGACAGATTTAGTAGCACCCCTGGAAGTTAGCAGTGCCATCGCTACAAAATTCTTAGGTGATTAGGTAGCGCCATAGGTAGCAGACTGATAGTGTATGAAAATTAGACAATCTCGTAGCGCCATATCACTACAGAATGTTTGTGTTACTTTTATTGAAGAGAATAACTCTTTGAAAAACACCAAAATCCCTAAGAAGTATGCATTAGAAGCCTGTATATCCTATATAGGTGGAAAAAAGTAATATTTCCTCAATCACTTATCCTTGCAAAAAGGATCGATCTTAAAAAATGGAGCTCACCTTTCACCAATCACTTCATCAACCAGACACTCCTTCTTGTGGAAGGAGGACTTCCCTTTGGCACATCAGCATGCTTCCCTTTAGTAGTAACAAGATTCTTCACTGGAGTTATGCTTTCCTTGGCTATTGGCTTCTCCTTTTCAATAGCAGCTTCAACCAACACATTCAATATTCTTTGAGCCATCTCATCCTGGAATTGTTGAAACTCTACTTTGAGCTTTGTGTTTTGAGACTGAAAGTCTTTGTTTTGCCTATAGAGGTTCTTGAGTTTCCTATGAAGAGGCTCATCTCTTCTTGCTGCAAATATTGCTAAGTCAAGAGTGTGGTTGTAACCATCCATGAGATATTTCATCTTAATCCTTTCAGATAGGGCTTCATATTTCATATGAACCACCTCCTTCCTAGCTTCCCTGAGTTGTTTAATCAATCCTTTGAAGGTATGGTTACTAGGTGGAGTGGTGATGTGGACAACCTCAACATGATTTTTTATGGCTTCGTCCTCCTGCTTCACAGGTATTACCTCTTCTATCTCAACATGCTTCTCAATGCCTTTTCCCTTATCCCTCTTCTTCTTTGGAATTAAAGCCACAAGCTTCTCAATGAGTTTTATGTTATCATTATTTTTCTTCAGGGTGGAAACCTTTGATAGGGCTTGAGTTTCAATATTCTCCTCGAGAAATGATGATCTTGTGAAAGGTCTTCTGACTTTTGTATTATTTGTTGAAGGAGATGAAGAGAAGTGTAGTTTCCTTCCTTTCTTGGTTGTGTCTTTAGTAGAGGAAGGGACCTCTTATAATTATAGTGTAGGAGGGGGTGAGAGTTCTCTCTGTGGATAATGGTAGGCCTCCCTCTCTGTTTCTGCCACTTCCTTGATGGCTTCTTGATCTTGAACAGGGGACTTACACATTCTTTTCTTGTTGGATCATGTTGGAGCATCACTGGTGGATGGCAAAGGGCTTGGTACCTATGATTGAGGAGTAGCTACAATGTCCAATTTCATGTGAGAAAAAGAAATTAAGTGTTCCCATGAGATGTTCCTTTTTTTCATATCTTTAGAAACCAACATTCTAATCAACACAAAATAAAAAATACTAGTATCCACAGCCTTTGATTTGGATTGAACTCTATCTGACATTTTGCCTATACTTCTCAACAAATAGAAGAGAATGTTCATTTCATATTTGCTAGTAAAATGTAGTAGAAGCCTTATATGGTATTGGTATAATGTATTGAACCTCCCCTCACATGTGAAGTACCTTTGAATTATCTTCAACATTTTATCAAACTACCCAACCAGATGACTTCTTGGTACCCCTTTGGACAAATAGTTGGCTTAATATTCTGGCTTAAGGAAGTATTTGGAAAAGGCTGCATTCAAAGACATGGATTTAAACCATTTCTCTTCTATGATAGGGATCCCTGTAGCTGGTGAAATAGAGGTCTCAGACACTTCAAATTCTAGGTCCCATACCTTAGTCTTCAGGCCATCAAAATGTAATGCAAATTTCCATGCCACCTCAGGATGACCCCTCTGCATGTTTTAGCAAAAAGTAAGGCAGCCCACCCTTTGAAAAACTTCTCTAGCCATGGTCTTTACCTCAAATAATTGCATGTCTGCAGGCTCAGTTCTAACCACAGTACCTCCCTTATGCGACTTCTTCTTTTGAGGAGTCTCCATAGTTTAGGATGAAAGTTTTAAAATCTATAGTGCAATGATGGATAGGAAAACAAAAGAGTCAGACTTCAATACGAATTTGATAGTGAATAATGGTTGCCCCTTTCTAGGAATCTCCCCTAACTCAAACTACTTGCTGGCTTAGGAAACAATGGATGTGAATTTCCCTCCCTTTAATGTTTACATATCTCAAAAATAAGGAATAATGATATGGTGAAGGGATCCACTGTGATGATCTTTGAAAACCAGGTTAAAACACACTCCAATTCAAATGGTAGAGGAAGCAGGGGGAAAAAGGCAGCATGGTTTCAGGAGCGGTTTTAGGTAGAACAGTGCACATATAGGAGATAAAGCTTGCTTGGGCACTCAGAACGTGGGAGTAGTGCGAGAAGATGTCTTAATATTGATAACCAGGTGATGATGACTTTGGGTTTGAGTGAAATAAATACTGATAGGAAAGAGCGAGGGAAAAGACCTCCTCCAATTATGCAGGCACAATCACTACCCAAACTCCAAGCGATAATTACTCCTTGAAATTGATATGCATATGAGGGAAACCATGGAATACCTGGAGAATGAGGATAAATTGAAGTTTCAGAAAAAATTTAGGAGTGTATCACGAGTAACTCAACCTCTGAATACACCTCAGCATCTGATCTATAGCGCCACTGCCAACTGGTCTGAACTGGTATTTTTTGCAGCACAGAGTTTTGATCATTCAAAATTTGAAAACCGTTAGCAAAGCTCATAAATATGAATCCTTGAAGGCATATTTTAATTAACCATGGTGTTGAAAACAAGGCAGACATGACATCAGCGTTATGATAACAAATCATGGTAAAATATGAAGGACAATGGAGTGCGCTACGAAAACTCCTGGTGAGTTGGCAGCGCTCCCTTTTCAAAAATGATTTGACCATTAAGCATAGGACAAAGGGTTAGCATGAAAAGGGTACAAAGGCATGAGTGAGGAGGGTGAAATGTCAAGTCAATATGGTTGTGGGATGAGTGAAGCTTAGTGTCAAGTCATGAAGGGGGTCGAAACATAAGCCAAGAAAATGAACCTAGGACAAAAGTTTATGTGAGGATCAAAACTTGAGTCATGACTTAAGCCTTTATTTATCAAGATAACCTAACTAAATCACACCTTTAAGAAAAAAATCAAAATAAAAAAATATAAAGGCTTAGAAAAATTAAAACTAAGGTCTAAATACCCAAGGAAGCTTAGTGTGATAACAAGGGAGATGACTAGATATGAGGTTAAATTGTGCCAGAGGCTTGACAAAGTGGACGAACTCAAAGATGAGCGTACATGGACTTTGGGATACTCGAGGTTTATGAACGATGTCAAAATGAGAAAATGAGAGTGGATGCCCCAACCAAGGGAGACATGGGTTGCGCTTCCGGGAAAAGAAGGTCATCAAGGGTGACGACAAAAATCTAAGTAAATGATGGAAACAAAGGCTTTTTACAATTACCTAAAAAATAAAGAATAATTTGGGATGAGTGTATAGATACAGAAATGGGTGCCCCAGTGTGAGATTTCTTGGCCTGTGAGGGCACAAGTTGCGAAGATAACTGGTGGAGGGTGGGGGCCCCATGGGTGGGTTTCTGTATGGGTTAAATGAATGGAGGGTAATCTGTAGATGGGAAAACTGATGGTGGATGAAATGGAGGGTTAATGATACTGCGAGGGTGCAGTCAAATAGAATCGAGATGAGATAACCTAGGAGTCCATTGGGAAAGCTATCAATATGATGAGAAGGAGTATGTGGATTGTTCTCGGAAGTGCATAAGACTATCGAGACTCCCATCCCTAGGGAGTGAAAGAAGCATGAGTTTCAAATTTCCGAGGGGAACTATGAATGGGACAACTCATGTGGGGGAGAATGCTACCGGGTGACAGTACCAAAGTACATCATAGGTGAYGGCACTGCAGAGCCAGATGGAAGGATCCTAAAGGTAAATGTCGAAGGGTGTGACTAGGAKATGCAATTGATATTCAAAGGGAATGTTTACATGCCAGTGTCGAACATATACCTGAAGGGGTTGTATTTCTTGTGATGACCAAGTACCTGCACACATGAAAAATCAAATACCTGGCGTGAACAATATCTGATGATAAGGAACATATAACAATTATTTGATAATTTTGAACATGAGCATACATACCTAGATGTGACGTGATAAAAATTCTCCCACAGGGCCATGCTCAGATGGTGATCAGGGGAATGTGACTATGTAGATGGAGGAACCCTAATCCTGTGGTTGAAGACAGATCAGGAAACAGAGGTTCTTGGCTCCTGTAACTGAGTGTGGAAGTTTGGAAAAAGGGACTACATATAGTTGGTGGGCCCATAGTGCCACCTCATTTGTACCCGCCACTATAGTGAGTTGACGAGAGCATTTGGAGGAGTTTCAGAGATTATGAGACCTTGAGTTGACCAATCTGAGAGGTGTGAGTGTCAGGTTAGTTGTCCCATCCTCCTGTATAGTATTAATTTCCTATTTTGGGGTTAGGGATCATACGGATGGCCATACAAGGGTAGGTTTAGGAGTGGGCCCACTAATGCATGGGAGAAGGAAGGATACCCATGCTCATATGCGTGGGTATAATTCCATCTCCCGCGCATAATGTGCGGTTGTTGACGGTATGTTGTACCATGGTTTTGAGGACTTTGTTGACAGCCTCAACATGTCCATTAGACTGATGGTATTATGGGGAGGAAAACTCATGGGAGAATCCTAACTTTGAGGAGAGTTCTGTGAATATCATATTCTCGAAGTGCTTACCATGATTGGATACTAACTGTAGTGGAATTCCAAAACAGGTAATGACGTGGTTGATGAAAAACATGTTGTTGTGTCAGCGGTATTTTTGAAGGTAGGGATGGCTTCGGCTCATTTGGTAAAGTAATATACTGCCATGACGATGTACTTGTGTCCATTACTGTATGGAGGATTGCAAGTCATGAAGTCGATGCCCCATTTGCAGAAGGGTTCGGTGGTGATGACTAGAGGTAGAAGAGAGGGTGGCTCTCGTGTTTTGTTTGCATAGAGATGGAATTTTTCGCATCACTTGACAGCGTGGATGAAATCATGAAACAGTGTGGGCTAGAAGTATCCTACTCAATTGATATTTTGGGCGGTGGACATACCTGACAGGTGACCACCGCAAGCGTCTCTATGGAAATCGTTCAAGACTATGTCGGCTTCGTCAATGGTCATACATAGACGGAGGATAGTGTCGACCCCACATCGATACAAGACATCACCAATTAGGAGGTACCGAGGGGCCTAATGGTGAAGGCACCGACAATCATATCGAGAGAGATGAGACCCAAACTTTTGTGTCTTAAGGTATATGAGAAGGTCACCATACCAGAGGGCATCCGAGGGGATGAAGAAGAGATGTTCGTCGAGAAAATCTATATTGAAGGGTGAACCTTTAGTATCTGAGGGAAATATCATAATGAGTTCGGAGAGAACAAGTTCTTTCTTGCTTTGGGGAATTGATAACTCTAGGTCATATTCCTGAAGGATGAAGATCCATCGGGAAAATTTTCCATTAATCTGTCATCGACTAAGCAAGTACTACATGAGGTTAGAATATGCTACGACTTTGGTAGTGCGAAGTAGGATATAATGACGCAGTTTTTTATCTACAAGGACAACTGTGCGGGCTAGTTTCTCATCATGATTGTATTTTAGGGGTGGTCCTGAAAGATTTTTACTGATGTAGTAAATGACATGTTCCCGCCCATCATCCCTTATTTGGATGAGGACTCCTGCTACTGAGACAGTTGAGGATGATAAGTAGAGGATGTAATCGTGATCATAGTCTGGAGGACAAATCAAAGGGGCATTGGATAGGGATGATTTTAAATCATCAAAATTGGTTTGAGCATGTTCATCCCATCGAAATTGGATATCATGATGTAGTAGGTGAAGGAAACCATGTGCCCGGGTAGTGTAATCTGGGACAAAGTGACGTAAAAGGTTGGCTTTGCCTTGTAGGCTCTGCAGTTGGCACAAATTCCTAGGTGGTGGAATTTATGTGATAGCATGGACCTTGAGGGGGTCCTCCCTGATGCTGTGTTGGGAGACAATGAACCCAAGAAGGCGTCCGACGGTGATGCAAAATACACACTTAAGGGGGTTCAAGTGAATATTGTACTAGCGACATCATTGAAAGACAATGCGCAAGTCATCTAAATTCTAAATTTGTTTCTTGGATCGAGCAGTGAGGTAGTCCAAGTAAGTGAGGATGATGCAAGCAAGATCATGGAAAACATAAGTCATGGCCCGTTGAAATGTAGCACCTATGGTTTTTAGTCTAAAAGGCATGAGACGATAAGAAAACGTGCCCCATGGGGTATTAAAAGCAATTCTATATTTATTTGTTGCATGGATTTGGATTTCATTGTAGCCGGAGAACCCATCCATGAAGGACAATGCCTCATGGTTGGCATAGTCATCGATAATTTGGTCGATGAAATGGGTTGGGAAGTTGTCTTTGGGACAAGCATGGTTGATATCACAAAATTCAGTGTAGATGCAAATAGTGCCCTGTTTTTTGTTAATGGGGAAGGGGTTGGAAACCCCTGAGGTATACATGATGGGGTAATTGAACCAAGCAGTGCGTAACTTGTCGATTTCAGCTTTGATAGCCACAACTTTGGATGGGTGAAGTGGGCGTTTCTTTTGAGAAATTGGGGCAACATCTAGCCATGTGTTGATGTGATGTTAGATGATAGAAGGATTGAGACCAGGCATCTCCATATATAACCAGGAAAAAATATCTCGGTATTCATGAAAGAGAGCTTTGTAAGCTGTGAGTTCCTCAGGGAAGCATGCAGCGCCAATGGTTATTTCTTTTATGACTCTTGGTTTGAGGGAAATGTCGATTTTGACAATGGGGGAGATATTGGCCATGTTTCCTTCCTCAAAAGAATCTGGGGCAAGGATAGGGTTGTTGAACCAGTCTATATCCCCTGAAGGAATAAAATCCTTGGTTTTGATTGTGCATACAGAGGCTTGGCTGGGAGGGTCAAAGGCTTCATGTGAGAGAAAAAGTGCTTGGTGATGGATCACATTCCATGGGAAATTGGGGGTAGTGAGTTCCTCCAGGATATCTTCGTTGCAGTGGAAAATGCGAGAATATAAGGGATCCAGGGAGGTGACATGGGGGACTGTCATGGTGTGATTTTCCTCAAGTGGCAAAGATGTAGGTGGAATTTCGCAACCATGGTATGATGGCTCACTTGACATAAACCAAATGTCTAGATACTATGGGTGATAAACTATGGTAGGGGGTAATACTTCTTGTGGGAAATGAACCGGAGAATTGGGAGGATTTGTGGGAATATCCTCGGAAAGTATACCTATGAACCATGGAAGGGTGGGAAGTGACTCAGGTTCAAGGGATGTGATGTTGGCAGTAACTAGAGAGGGCAGGACCCTTGGTGAGGTGGTCATATGTGGTTGAATAGGGTTTGAATGGAAACCTCGGTATGCCACAATCAAAGGACACCAGTATGTGAAATGAGAAAGTGAGTCACAGAGAGTGCAAGGGTATCTCATCCGTTCGGGGACTGAGGTAGAGACATAATGAATGTCAGTGACATGGGTACCTGAAAGTGGTGGTGGAGGGGGCTCTTGCTGAAAGGTTTGGCGCACTGTTGTTAGCGTCTAGCGAAGCTGAGGTAGAGTTGGGAAATGATGAGTGCAGTGGCCATATTCTGAACAGATGGCACAAGCGAATTTGGTTCGCATCCCTTTACTTTCTGTAGTGGAGGATGTTGTCATAGTAATAGACGTGCTTGGAGAAGCGGTGAGCAATGTGGTTGCTCAAGGGAGTTGGATCAGATTGCATAACTCAGGAAGAGAAGGACATATATTAGTGGGGTGTCCCTCTCTTTCACATAGCATGCAAGGAGGTTGAACTCGAGGAGGAAGTGGCTATGTGGGTTATTTCTTCTTTCTTCTGCCCCCAGCTGTGGTAGTAGTGTTGTAATTGGGGGTGAAGGTGGTGTGGTCGGAGCTAGTACTGGAATCTGCATCAAGATTCCCTCTAAATGAGGAGGGAGATATGGTTGAGGAACCATCATGGGTGGGTGTAGATACCATATAGGGATGGCGAGCACCATGTTGGGAAGGGTAAGAATCATGGCTACCTGAAATGATTGTACTCCCGATGGGAGGTAGAAGAAGGGAATTTGAGTAATGGCTTGAGGAATTGTCTCCCAAACCAGGATTTTCCCCTGGGGGAGGGGGAAATTAGGGATAAGTCATGTAGTAGAGTTCTTAGGGAATCCCTGAGGTAATATTTCTTCAACTTGTGGGGTGTCGAGGTGTGGAGAGGCCTTAGTGGGAGGAATGGTGTCTCCGATGTTAGTTCCATTAGAATATATGACACACACTTGTAATATAGGGTGTATAAGAGGTGGTTCTCCATGGTATGCCCCTAGCAAGGATGGGTCCTTGAAAATTCCAAGGCCTGTGTCAATGATTGAATAAGCATCGGAACTAGTGCGGACAAGAGGCAAGATGTTATCGATGTTGGCAGAGTGGTTAGGCTCGTAATGTGTAATTTGGTCAATGGTGACAATTTTCCCGTTGTGGGGGAACATCATCGTTCGAAACACAGAAGAGGCTACATCCTTCATAGCATACATGTAGCTACGTCCAAACAAGATATTATAATCAAGCAGGGTGTCGATAAATTCAATGTAAATGAGGATGGGTTTTCCCTCAAGTTCAATGGGGACATTTTGAAAGATCCCTTCAGGGGAGGATTTTCGACCATCATAGGCTCTCAAGGTGATGGTGGATGGTACTAGCTTAGGGGAGACAAGTTTATTCCATACAGTTTTGGACATGATGCATGTGTATCCACCTTCAACAACAATACATCAATGAACCATGATGTTCTGAATTTTGACTGGTATCTAGAAAGCTACCAGAGAGGGAAGACGAGGTTCTTCGCTATCTACATCAAATGTGATGAGTCTAGTATCAGCTGGGTCAACTGCCCCCAAGGAGGAAAGTAAGGATTTTCGTTGAGTTGGAAAAGTTTGGAGGACCTCCAATACATACATGGTTGCAGGAGACTGTGCCAAGTCATCGACCAAACTATAATGTTGTGTTTCCCTAGCCTGAGGGTTATTAAAATTCTATCATAATGGAATGTGAGGGATTTGAATGGTAGGTTCAGTGTTATGGCATAGAATCATCAAGGGTTTTATGGATGTCGCTGGAGATGCTTTTGAAGTGGTGGGAGTAGATTCATGGGGTGTGTTGTATTGACTACCACACGTTTGCAAAGGAAGTTCTTCTTCTCTAGTGAGGAGGATATTGTGATCTGTCGGATTACCAGGGTGGATGGGCCCTGGGTTTTGATATTGTCCCATCTATGGTGGGGCAGGATGTACCTCATGTTGGGTATTCATCACACCTTGGTGTGGAATAGTGTTTTGCAACACGATCGGGGGTGGTTGTTGCAAATACTATTATGGGGCCTACTAAGGGGTAGGCGACGCTAGAGGTCGTGGCGTGTTCATGGATTCTTTCATCTGTTTAAATTTGGCAATTTGGGGACAATGGTGAGTATAATGTCTATGCTCACCGCAAAGAGCACAAGGGAAGTTCGTCTGAAGGTTGTTGTTGTTGTTCCTCCCTTGGCGTTTGTTGTTATCGTCCCCTTGGGGGTTCTGGTTACCTTGATTCTGGTTTCCCCTAGCAGGTTTTTTTTGTTAGGGGTTATTTCCACCTAGTCTCGGGTTATTATTGTTTCAGTTTTTTCCTTTCTTCTTGGCATTATTCAACTGATGGGTCAGATTTTCCATATTCAATTACTCAAAAGTATGAAGTTTTTGAATGGGAGAGGGTTGAACAAAGTTAACGCCGACATGTGGTTGTCCATGTGGAGGAACAACTGGTTGTGGAGGACCAGGAAACGGAAAATACATATTTTTTTGTGGCAACAATCTATAGGGCACATAGGAAGGTTAATTGATTTCACTAATGCCCAGGTTATATGTTGAGGTAGAAGGTGAACCTGAACTTGGTTGAGAAGTCGGTCGCATCATGGGTGTCAACGAGGGTCCACTCATGGGTGGAGGGGTAGCAATAGGATATGGTTGTTGGTAAGGGGGAGGGGGGTAATAAGATGGCCCACCATATGGTTGTGGATATTGAGGTGCACCATACATAGGTGGTGGTTGGTTGTAAGGGTTGTGATGTGTCGTTGTACCAATCAACCCATATGCAGCGTGAGACATTCCAGGTTTGTCTTGGCCAAATGGTATGGGTCTAGGTGTATTAGGTAATACTGTGTATAAGTAACCCAATTGAGCATAAATAAGGTCGAATTGTTGAGCCTTGTTGATGGCTTCCTCTTCGGATTGGGGGAAGGTGGATTCTATATCTTTGGAAAGTATAGAGATGAGTGATTTTAGAAACCAATCGAGACATTGTTCTTTGGTGGTTTCTGCTTTACATAAACTACGTCGCCAATGCCATTCATGGATGTGGTCAGCAATGTGCATAGTTGAGGTTTGTTTTCACTCAGAGAGTAGTTCTAAACTAGTGTCATGATGAATTGGTAGTTGGAAAAAGGCCAAAAAGGCTTTGGCCAAGGATTCAAAAGTCACATGAGACCCTGATTTTCCATCCACATACCATTTGGTTGATGGACTGGTGAGTGTTCTTTGAATTAACCTTAAGCAGATGGAGTCATCCATGATGTTGTTTGAAGAGAACCATAAGTGGAAGGTCATAACATGGTTGGCGAGATATTCCCCCAATTTTCCTTCAAATTTGGAATATCTTAAGGTAGTTTGCTAGGCATATTGGGCCATGTGGGGTCATGTAAAATAGGATCATTTGTGAGTTTACTCAAATCAGGAATGTTGAGAGATGTTGAGTATGGCATGGGGGGAGTTGGTGGAGGATTAGTTCCAGCCATGGTGTGAGAAGGTAGTGGACCTGACCCTTGAGAAGGATTTGGTGGGGTTGTACTTCTCCCTTGAGAAGAATTTTTCCCCCTGCCTCCTTGTGAAAGAGAGATAGTGGATGGATGTCCTTAGGAATTGGACCTAAGAAAAGTTGATCCCAAAATAGTGGCGCTCACAGGGGTGTGAGATGGTTGAGCCAGAGAGTCGGAAAGACTAGGAACTCCTCCTAGAATAGGAGGGAGATTTTGTAAGTGTCTGGAATGATGAGGATTATGTGGGTCCTCTATGATGTCCGACTAGCAAAGTGAATGTGTGCAAATGGTGACGAGAGAAATAAGTGAACAAGAGGCTTTGTATAATTTTGGACCTTTCATAATATAACTCACAATTGCATGTAATCAAATGAGCATCATACATAAATCAACTATAAATAAGCATACATGTGGGTAGGTGGAATTTTTCTACGTGGGGGAACAAATAAAGAAAATTCTCCTGTCTTAAAAGACGTATCATCCTTCTTCTCAAATAGAATTGGACCTTCCAAGAGCAATCAACAGTGGCATCTGAAGCCACCGGAAGAGGAACTAGTGAAGGATGAAATAATCAGTTATAATGAAGGGTAGAGGGTGCATATCCCGAAAGAGTTGGTGATCTTTCCCAATAGCCACTCAAAATTTGATCAAGGTGCAATTGCAGCCCACAATTGCAACCTAGGTAGATGTCCTAAATTTGGTCACTAGGTACCTCGATCAAAGTGCGACATTTAGATTTTTGGTCTCAGAAATGGGTCACGGGTTGGATCCCTTCCAAGAGTTGGGTGACTCAAGGGAGGACGCACAGAGCAACCGGACCTCGACCTTCAACCCTTCACGGGTATCTCCCTACCTTATGGTGTAGGAACACTTGACTTGGAGGATTTTAAAGTTCCCTATTTGTCAACTTCTAATATTTTGAAAATGTGAAAACCAGATAACGGAGGGTTATTTGGATGCCTACCCCCGAGATCCTACCTAGACTAAAAAATTTATTTTGGCACCTCCTGTGGAGGAAAACTTAGTGATTTTTTAGAAAAAGTTTAGAAGTGGTGGGCTAAGAGATTGGGGGTGTGAACCAATCTCTTTCAAATTAAGTGGGTGTGGATAATTTCCTCAAGAAATAGTGGGACGTTTTGGAGTTCCTTTAGAGAAAACCTACTTCAATATCCACAATTCAAGATGGAAATTATGTGAGTGAGGAGTGACTTTGTGTGTGAGCAAGTGAAAGAGTGTGCCAAATTTTAATAAGTTAGGTGTGAATTTGCAACATGTGGACTTCATGTGGTCCTTACAAATATTTGTTACCTATCTTACTAAGTGTCATTGGTACAACCTTGTGGAATTTTAAAATCCCTAAAGAACTAGAATGTGGACATATGGGTCCTTACCAATCCTTTAAACTCTCTAATGTTGTTTACACTAAGAAATATTTAAAAATTGTCCTAGATTACAAGCATGTGGGCATGTATGGGCCCATTACTTTGATCTTTAAACTCCCCTAGTGATGTAAACTAAGAAATCAATTTCAAGAAACTATCTTAAGTTTGCAACATGTGGGCATTTATGGGCCCTTACAACTTTGAGATGATTTCAAAAAGAAACTAAGAGGAGCCCTAGAGGGGTTTTGTCCTCTCCTAAAGATTTTTGTTAAGGGAGATGAAATGTCCCCTTAACCACCTTTCTGATTCTCAATATCGCTCTATGGTGCGAGAGAAGAGCATACTCAATGATCAAAGTTGATTTTTGGTCTCAATGCAAGTGTTTTTATATGTGATAGCAATAATCTCAACTTAAATTTTACAAACCAAACAATCCATCCATGTGGCAACCAAAGAAAAAGAGGAGAATATATGGTTCTTTTTACCCCCTAAGTGCCTATGTTTAACTAACCTTTCATATAGGAAAAGAGTCTAAGTGGAGTGCATTTACCATTGCATGAAAGCAAGAATTTGAAGGCTAGGGGCCTTCAAATCATCACAAAAACCCTTACAATTTTGAAACTCTGGAAATGTGTGCAGGTTAAAGTTTTGACAGAGGTGCAGTGAGTGCACAGTGTGCAAAATGTGCAGAGAACATAATCATTTTGGGACCACAACATGCTAAGTGTGCATCTGTGGGTTGGAATACCTGCACACTTTCTGATACGCGTCGGGGTAAAATTTTTGATTGAAATTCTCCTCCTCCAACTCCGAATTTGGCTCTTGACAGGTAAGGTTGGGTCGGTTTTGGTACCTGCAAGGAAAATGGATTAAAAATAAGTTCTCTGTAAGACCAAATAGGGTGGAATTTAATACCTTTCCCCAGTATGGTCACCAATCTGTTGTGCTCATTTCGTCACTTGGGTGAGAAAAACAATGGCACTTGCATGCCTAGTTGGGCCTGCTAGACAAGACAGAGGTTAGTGAGTGGATTAAACAAGCCAAAAACATGAAATAAACAATTAAACAAACTAAAACAACTAAGGAAATAAAAACTAGAATGCATAAGAAACTTTTAGAACCATAAACAATCAACCAATGACCAAGATTATGCCACCAATGGATAACTATATTAGTTGGCAAAAAATCGTAGAGACAAATGAGGACTTATGAGTCCCCTCTTCCTCCTTGGGAGGGATCTTAAGTTCCCTAATGGAGATTTCTTCTTACAATGGAAGAAAAAATGGTAAATGATGAAGAAAATCAATGCATATTCCCTCACGAGGTGAGTGGAATGGCCTATTGCAATGATGCTTGAATACTACTAGGAGAAAAGAGGATTCTCAAGGGAGAATTGAGGCAACATAACAATACTATGAAGATCTTGGTTTCTTAGTGCACCCATGGCCTCCATTTATAGCATTTCTTCAAGGCAAAATTCAATTGGTTCTTATTGTGAACAAGGGGCCCTTTAGGGCACCCTTTGGTCCTTGACCATCCCCCCATTCGGATTTTTCTCAGATCTGAAGGTAAAATCAAGTTGGAAGCTGGTCCATAAGTGGTTGGGGGCCGACAAGAACCATAAATGTGTCGTTCACAGGAGTGTGCATCTTTCCTCATACACAATCGTGCATATGGCGCATTGTGCACTCTACGGACTTCTTTGGCCCGCGTAATGTGCATGTGCTTCCTTTAGTGAGTTTGCGCATATCAATTTTTTTCCCAAATTGTATAGTTTTTTTCCTTTTGAAAATGAATTTTGGTGTTGTAGGTGAACTAATAGTTGTTGGCATTGTTGTATTTCTATAACCATTTGCGTGCAATGTTGCGGATGAAATTTTAGTGATAACACACTCCCTGACTCAATCCAGAGTCCAAGGAGGTCCATTGATGCCATCAACATCCATAATGTGTCACATGTCCTTCACACTCAAGTAAACTCATCAAAAGCATTTGTCAACACATATATATCAAAACAATAAGTCACACCATATCATCAACATCATGTATAATCCATAATCAAAACAAAATCATCATGTACCATAACCAGACCACTTGCACGCAAATGTCCTCGAATAATAAGTCGATAACATGTTCTCAATAGAGAGGGATGTTACAAGCTTCCACTCTTTTCCACAAGATTGTTCTCTCAACTCTCACAAGTAAAACATAGTCCAACAAAAATGTGGCATCATAACAGTACTAACAAAAGTAAGTCCATTCCCCTTCTACCCCATTTATTTTATAGGTAAAATCTCATTGGCACTTGTCTTCATGCACAAGTAATTCAACTTTTTAATTATTTTATTAGTGATTATTCACCCACACACTTGTCTCACTCTCCCCAAGTTGCACAAGTAATTACCCTTTTTATTTTATTTAATAAACATTTTTCCCTCACATTCCCCAATGTGTTCCTATTTTTTCTCTTAGTTGTCTCGTTGTTCCCCAAATTCTCATTTAATGTGTGTCTCGTAACTAGATCTTATTTAGAGTTAGATTAGGAGTCTTTTTTTAGTTAGGATTTGTGGGAGATTAACTCAAGATGCTACTCTATGTGTACATCTCTCATGATTTAATTTCTTTCTATTTTAAAAATCCCTTTATTATTTTGATGCACACATGTGCATTTTACCCAACCTCTAACTTTTATCACTCTTTTTCCTAGAGTTTGATTATATCTCAATTGTTTTTAATTTATTTAATATATGTATTTAGTCTGTCATTTAAACTTAGACTTAGACTTAGTCTTAACTTAGGCCTAGACTCTTGTTAGGCTTCTAGTTTATAATTTACTGATTAATTAATACTATGTTCTAACAAGGTCTAAATATTTTATTAAGTTCTCTATGTCATCTAGATTTATTCACTCATTTTAATTATGTGACGTGCCCTTCAAGACGCACCTTCGTGCTCCAAGGGTACCACTCGCCTTTGACTAGTTTTGGAATTTTTTCCAACCCTTGGAGTCAACACTCCACTCGGTCGACCTTGTGAGAGACTAAGGGCTTCTGAGGAATAAATATTTTTCCTTATTGAGCGACCCTTAGATTTCCTCGCGAGCAAATTTCTTAGTCTTCCCTTAGGACATCGTGTACCTCTCGAACTAGGTAATCATTAACCTACAGTTTAGGTCATGGCTGGAGTGCTAATAGGATATGATAGAAACACTACAACACATCTCCCTAACATGTCTGGTTTTTTGTGTATGGCCCCTTTACTCCTTATGTGAGTCGAATTAGAAAGCATTGTCAAACCTGCATCCACTAACAAAAACAACGTCAATAATACATATACATAAATCATATTGTCATCAATCATATATCACATGTATGTAAAATGAAATACTAAAAAAAATACAATCCACTCACTAGCTAAATCCGGAGTCCAAGGAAGTTCATTGATGCCATCAACATCCATAACCTGTCATGTGTCCTGCACACTCGAGAGAACTCATCAATAATATCTTTCAATACATATATATATGAAAGTAACAATGAATCACAATACATCATCATCATATATATATAACTCATAATCGAAACGAAATCATAGTGTACCATAATCGGATCACTTGCACGCAAGTGTCCTCGAAGAATAAGTCAATATAAGTGTGCTCAGTAGAACGGGATGTTACAAGAAGTTGGCTCTTCCAGTTAGAGGGGTATCCCTCATCAAATTATATATGTTGGTTTCCAACTGTTACTTAACAACAACTTTAAACTTTAATCCCAGGTGTCAGATTTGAATGTGTAAGAAAAAGGATAAACAGAGTGAGAATAAATGAAAACAGACTAGAATAAAAGCTACAAACGTCTCAGATCATCATCCTAATCCATTGGGCATGGAGTCATATGACATAGCACAATAGTTGAAAATGATAGATGGAAGAAATTGAGATAACACAATGAATCTCATACCTAACAGTAAGTGAGGAAGTCTCGTGAATGTGAGATAAAGAAAGGATGATATGTTGTACATTTGACAATGAATCCAACATAATGAAATATAAATAAAATAATATGCAGCTATGTATATGTTATCACCGAGCATGACTACGTCAATGAAACATATATATAAAAGGAGTAGTGGTCGTGCTAAATTCCTTCCTCTCAAGTATATCAATCCTTACTACAAATTACAAGCTAATCAAGATGAACATAGATGGAAAATGAGAGGCTCAATACAAAAAATTGAAAGAAGACAAGGACCTGTTAAGAGTGAGCCATGAATTCATGCATAAATCCTTCATATCTGAAAAGATTACAATCTTTTATAGAGAATGCATCCTTGCTGCCAAGAAAATCATCCTCAACTCTTAACCCCTCTCCAATTACCTTCTAATTGATAGATTTTATAATCGTTACAATAACTAAGCTATTACTAGCTTTTAGGAAACAAAACTTATTAATAAACCAAAAATAAAAGAAATTTTATGATCTGCTGCCAGAAATGTGAGACAGCTGAAGTTGTTTCCCTAAACTCTGTCAAGTACCCTCAAATCTAGAATTGACCATAACTTTTGAATACTCTGCCACATGTGCATTTGTTGTCTTCATGCATTGAAATATTGGGTCTTATCTTCCTTTGACCATTGATCACTTTGAATTTGGAACTTTATTTGCTAGTTGTCATCCTTGAAATCTCAAATGTTTCTCGAAGATGCTAAGTGAATCCCCTGGAAATTTGGAACTGTTTTGGGAATTGTTGATTTCTCTCCTTTTAATTTGGGGCATAGTTGACTTTTATAAAATTTTGTAGCATGATAGCTCAAGACCAGATCCTTATACAAATTTGACTTAGCATTTAAATTACTTTCTGAAAACTCCATAATTGCAATTGTTTTCATAAACCAATTGTGGCAAAGCAGATCACACACATTATAATTATAAAGAAGTTGACCTCCATCCTTGATAAATTTTGCTAGCTCTATTGTAGAAACAACCATCTTCAACCATTCTCGTAGCACCTCATCGCCAATTATCTCATATGCTTCTAAGTGTGCACCAAGACCCTCATGTACAGTGATATTAGAGCGTATGACAAGGAGTGCCATTGCCAAAACCGATTGTAGCCAAATTTTACCTCACTGTGAACAAGATCTACCATATGCTTGGCCCATGGAATTGTTGTCACCTGGAGCGCCCTGCAATTTCTTGGCTTGTCATTATGTCCTTGTAGGAAAAGTAGAAAATCTAAGGCGACCACCGAACAAATCATCCATTGCACACCATGACTCAAGCCTGGAATTATGGCTAGTGTAGCTCCACCTATGAAACATAAAGTCCCTGCAAACCATCCCAAAGTTGTAAGTGCAAATGATAGATGGTAACCAAGTGATTTCGCGAAATGGACATATGGTTTTGAAAGCCAGCAAGGGGAAACGCGAAATCCATGCTTGAGCGCCATGTAGCATCAGGCTCAAAATAAAGTTATAAGCCTTTGAGGTACGTGCTCCTTGGTTAAAAGTCGGGATAATTGAAACGCAAAGTTTGATCTAAGCAATCGATCTCTTTACACTGAATCTCCATCGTTGATGTTTTTTCGAACTAGCATTTGGCTTGTAAATTGGTGTTGAGAACATGAGTTTGACCATGGGACTAGCCCTTGCTTTCCTATTGGATTAGTAAGTATTGAAGGTTTTAACTTTCCATAAGAAAATTTGGCATAGTAAAGCAAATAATCTTTCCCTTTTTTATAAAATTTATCATTTAGAACCTAAAACTTTCAATAAAATATGAATTATATAAAAACCCATTTTTAATGATAATAGGTATTTTGTTTTTAACTAGGCTTCAAATCATCAAATAGGATTGAATTGCCATGATGGGAATCTACACTAGAACTAAGATATAAGGCAAACATAGATGCATTGAAGACCACAAGGATATAATGACGAAGACTTACTGAATTGGAAATTTTAAGAGAAAGAAAATTGACAAGTTTGATACTAGTGTTGAAAGATTTTGGAAGAATTTTGGCAATGTCGATATGTGTTACAACACACATAACATATGTCAAGATGCATCATCTCACACAATTCTCAACATTGGAAGGTTTGATAAAGTACTATGAAACCTACATTATTTCATGAAGCACAATCCATGCTTGGGATACTTGTAGGATGCAATCTCTGCCCACATGGGCCTATGGGCAGAGATGGAATCCTATAGGCATGTAAGATGCCTATAGGATGCCATATCTTGGTGTACAAAATGACTTCAATTACTTTAGTTTCATGATTTGGATGCTTGATGTACAATATGGTTTGCACTGTTTTTTCCATTTATAGCATTCTAGCATAAGATCTTTTACCTTCTCTTTTTCTCCTAATTATTTATATAATATGCTCCACGGTGCATTTTACTCTGTAGGTTTGTTGAATGTAATAGTACATTTGTAGGAATAGGAGTACAATGCAACTAAGTTGCAATTTTTTGGCAATGGGATTACATTTTAGTCATTTTACTCTTGTAGTGTAATTGGAAACACACATCCTTTTAGAGGAGGAGAAGGGGCTTCAAATCCCTCCTCGAGTTTTGTTTTTGGCTTAGTAATTCCAACTCTCTACCATTGTGAAAATAATTTCAAGAACCTATAACATTTACAAATTTCAATCCTTGCAAATATGCTACAGAGACACTATGAAAAATCATGTGATATAGAGTTCATATATTCAACTTTTGTTGTATAATTCACTACCTACAAGGTTGGATGTAAAGTTATTATCCTACAAAATTTGTTGTAGAGTTTGTGAAAAAAAAAAAATTCTATCGAGTTTTCCTCCAACATAATTTGTTGAAAAGTTTCCCACCAATAAAAAACAAGTGGTTGTGACATTTGTTGATAAAACTTCCAACCTATTCACTTATCATCCTTAGCTTGTACAAGAAGATTCCAACTTGTAAATAATCATATTTCAAAGAAGATCCCAACTTGTTTCATATTCATTATATTTGAGACTCTAAATATGATATCTTTGATGGAAACCTGATATTGTTGAGTCCGATTTCAAATAAAACATTATGATGGCTCGATCACTAAAGAAAAGAGTGACAAGGAAGTATTTCAACCTGTGCAAAGTCAGTACTAAATAAAACAAGTTTAGAAAGTTTCGACCCATTCCAATATGATAGAACCTCTTCAGTATCGGGTTTGATTATATCTGAGGTATATCTATCACATTTCTAAACAATTTAGTTGAAATATTTATTTTAAATTGAAAACATTAGGTTAATAATCATGTTTCTATTAATATCCCTAACCCATCGAATATCATAAACCCTTATCACATAATTTGAGGTTCTCTACTTATCAGTACTTGTCAACCAAGTTTGGCTAAATACTTCAATTAGGGGGTGGATGTTGTCTCGTCGACAAATATCATCATGCTTAAAAGGTTTCAATTTATTTATGGATTGATATGTGGTGGCTCCAATGGTTCATTTGAAACATAAAGTGATAGATTGCTAAAGCATTTAAGTAGAATTAGATTCCAAGAAAACAAGAGAATCGATCATAAAGAATTTATTACAAAGTAGAATGGTGCTCGAATCGTCTAAAGAAGAAGAAAAAAAAAGGTTATAGAAAGGACTCCAAATATGAATGCTCAAACCCCATAGAGTGTTAGAGTTTCAAAAGGAAGAAAATTTTGTGGAAAAAGAGGAAGAAAGAACATAACTACAAGATTAATATGAGGAACTGGAGCCTTCTACTGAGAATATCACAGAAGTATTGATCTATATAAGGGTATTGCATTGTTTAGTTAAACACATAAACACTAAATATGTAATAGAGCTAGGTGGTCTATAGTAAAAAAAAAAATCTTACTTGAGATAACAATATCACTTTACGTAGTTATACTTCTCTTTGAGGAAATATAATACAAGGAAATAAGTTCTTCCATTCGTAGGTACTCAATTTCTTTTGCCCCCTCAAATATGAGTTAAGTTGGTTTCCTAGAAAATAGTTTGATTCTCAGTTTTTTCAGGTATATAACAACATGGGTTTCTAGAAGTAGCAAAAAGCAATTTAAGTGGATCAATGGAATTTGTCTTCATATTTTGTTACCAGCAGAAAGGATAAGGTATAAATGTGTGTAATATTGATTGATAAACGATCATGAATTTTCTCTTTAAATGCTATCGACTGTCATAGGATTTTAGATCATTGGTTGACTAATATGTAACATTGATAACAGTGATTTTTCAGCCATATTAAATCCCCCTTTAAAAAAATGTACATGTACATCATAATTGGGTAAATCACAAATAATATTAAGGGTAAATCCTAGTATAATGTACAGAAACAAAATGGCTCACTCAGAACTACACTTAGATCTATTGTTGTAATAGGCATTTCAAAAGAACCCAATAGCTAAAATGCATACCATAAAGGGAAATTAATCATCATGTGTTAAAAAAATAGAAAATGAATGTCTTCGCAACTTTACTAAATTAGAGAATAGAATGCCAAAATTATGACTACAAATATTTGTTCATAAAATAAGAATACACCAATTATGATGAAAATGGTGTTTCCACAAAGGAATATTCTTTACATATCCAAATAAGGTGTTTTGGTCCTCATTCTTGATCCATAACAATGATATGTAGGATTGCATTGGTGTGTATCCAAAGAAACATGTAAAAACACATGGGGTTGATGGATTTTGTCCAAATAACGAAATCTAAATGTTTTACGCAGTCGCCATTTGTCAGGGGGTTGTGACTGATGATTGGAATCTGAGGTTGGTTGAAATCGATCAGGAAACGTTTTCCATGTATAGAAGACAACTTCCTTGATATTTTCATAGCCTTCAACAATGAACTCTTATGAATTATTCCTTATTATAGTACCAGGAGGAACTGAGTGCATTGCAATAAGTTCAAATGTCATCGTGAAACTCTCATTTGAACATGGAATCTCAACATAAGACTCACTGTGTATTGTGTTTTGATATTTCAAGTGATTGTAAACTTTGTATGAGATTAGTTGGATAATCTGATTATGTTCTCGATGTGCTTGCAAAATCCCTAAAAATGAAAGTAATGCATTATCCATCCTCCCATATTCTCTAGAGGAAGATAATCTATCCGCAACAACCTCATTATCACCCTTTGTTGAAAGAAGATGGAAACCGGTATGATTTCCATCATTTATGGAAAGAAATCGACAAAATAATGATTCCCCCATTCAAGTGGTTGGGCCCCACCTTATAATAGATCTCTCCATAAATAAAACATCGACAACACATGCAACAATGCAATTAACATGATATATTAAAAAATTGATAACAAATGTCCCCAAGGTGTAGGACAGTCGGTGACA